>JBBPTB010000675.1:0-15860 GCA_038093875.1 Boletus tylopilopsis | reverse complement strand
CAAGGCAAGGCGTGTTCTGCAAAGATCTGGGTGCGCATCGTCTCTCTCTTCTGTGTTTTTTTTTGGAGTCGCTGACGTTGCGCCTCTCCCCCCCCCAAAAGGATGAAACGATAACGATCTTGTCTGGCGTCGACGGACGCGTTTCGGAGATTGTAGAAAGGTTTCTACGGGCTGGGCCGTGATCATTAGTATCGTTTTTGTTGCTGTTTGTATAAAGCATTTTGCTTACGGGTTGATTGTTGGGTACGCTGGGGGGATGCGATGTTCACAAGGCTACCCCCCTTGCGAAGAAGTCAAGTCGCTCGCAGCGCTTGGTTTCATGTATCGCCTTTCCGGTCGATGTCGCGAAGTTTGTCGAATCTTCAAGTCACCGCGTGTGACCGCAGCTCCCAACATTAGCCTGGGTGAATGAGATCATCCTAGCTTGCCTGTGGTACCTCGTCGTACTCGGCACACCGGCAGCGTGGGTGGGTGCTTTCTGATACCCTGTTGACCAATGACCAATAGTAAAGCTTCGCATCACGGTCACAGTTTTCTCAGACACCCGGGCTTGACTGTGTCACTTGGATTGTCGACCGCGAGCGTACCCAACGAATGTCTTGCTGGAAATGACACTGATCTTGGCCACCCTTTATTGTGGTTGCCCTCTCAGATCATTTGTGAGTTTCTTCGGCTAGGATTCCACCGAATTACCAACAAAAGTGTAGGATTGGTGATGCTCCATTGTAAATTCAGCTCACTGCATTTGTTGCTAGTTATCCGGATGCGCGCGACTCTAAAATAACGTTAGTCGGTATGACACCTTTAATCACCCACGGGGCCCTGACTCACCGTTGGATGTGAACTTGATCTTCGATGCGAAACAGTACTCAATTGTATACAGCGGAGGAAGTACCATCGTGTGTATCATAAGCTTCTGTATCAGATATTGTTTCAGGCACAGGTCAACGTTCGAACGTTCAACGTCCACCAGAACAAACCGCCTATTTCCAGTTCCATAACTTCGCAGCACACGGTAAGTCGGTATGCGGCTTGGAGTATGTATCCTACGATGCTCAAGAGAATTTACCTGAAGGGTCGTTCGGCGTTTGCATCTCCCTTTGACCTGGATTCATTTCCCAACTTCCATGGCTGTATTCACCCTCTTTCAATATATTTGCGACCAATGGAGCCCCATCCCTTTGCCCAAACCACTCGAGGATGTCAGTTCAAAGACATTTCTTGTGACCGGGTCAAACGTCGGTTTGGGGTTTGAAGCCTCAGTGCATCTCGCAAAGCTGGGGCCTAAATTACTTATCGCGACAAGTAGAGACCCGGTCAAGTGTGAACTGACACGTAAATGTAAGTTGAGTGTGCAATCATACCGAGTTTCGGGAGACTGACGTGACGGAAAACCGGCGCTTCAAGCCATCCTTGATCGAGTCACTGCGTCGAGTACAGAGTTGTATACTTGGCCACTCGAGTTGGGGAGCTTCCATAACGTGCGCTCCTTTGTTGACAAGTTCGAGACGGACGGAAACGGAACGCTGAATACACTCGTCGCCAATGCTGGCGTGTTGAGGCCTGACAAGTACACTCGGACGCAAGATGGTTGGGAAGAAATGTATGTATGAAGTGCCTCCGTCTCTCCCGGGGCCGTCTAGATCATCTTACCTATTTCGTCAACCAGGTTGCAAGTAAACTATCTTTCCAACGCGCTGCTGAGCATCTTGCTCTTGCCATACTTGATAAATTCTTCCTCTCCAGATTCACCGTCACGTCTGGTCTTTGTGTCGAGTTTTGGTCATTACTTTGCTCCAGAGCCGAAGGTGCCAGAGTCGGGGCACAGTATCTTGGAGGCCATTAACCAGCTCGAATTCTGCACATTGTACGTGGCTCTTTAGTTATACGTCTGCTAGAACTTTGACCAAGGGCGATCGATCGCGCTAATCAGACTTGGGCGTTATCCAATTTCAAAATGTGAGTGATGTGATTGATTTTTAGGATGAAACTGGACATCAACATTGCTCAGTACTCGGGATCATGTTTGTCCGGGAGCTTGCATCACGCCTTCCTGAATCCACACCCGTCATCGCATGCCTGGTTAGTCCGAACTATACCGACTCGGAAATCAATCGCAACTTCGTTCCGGATTGGTTGCGATCCAGGAAGTCGCTTTATCGTATTTTCAAAAGGTTGTTCTTTGTACGGCCGACAGAACAGGGTAGCAGAACGCTCGTCCATGGTGCTGTTGCCACCGATCGCTCGATGCATGGTCGGTATTTATCCTGTTGTGCGGTTGCTGAAGAGAGCGACTTCCTCTTCACTGCTGAAGGAAAGGCATGTTCCTCCAAGGTCTGGGTATGCATTCTTGCCTTTCTGAATGGTTTTGAGATCCTTTCTCACCTGGCGAACAGGATGAGACGATCGACCTTTTATCCGGTATCGACGGTCGCGTCTCAGAGATCGTGGCCAAGTTTCTCCGGGTTGATTCATGATGATCATTCACTGGCAGTTCATTGTAGATTTAAGCGACCGTTCAAACGTTCACAAGCAGAGTGCTAATCACAAAACCACTTTTGTGGAATAGGAATTTCGCCGTCCAAGCACTCTAGCCCGGGGTGATCATCAAGTGAGACACTTCAAGTTGACTGGATAATTTATCCCAAAGCATGAAGGATTTTGAAGCCCAACATCTGGCTGGCATCACGACCCTTTGTGAGAACAGTGCAAGTAGGCCTGCATCAGATGATGCGACACTCCATCACATTCACAACGTTTGGTGATAGAAAATTGGGTGGCCCATCATTGAAACCAACAATGACATCGCTCACTGGACAAGAAGTGGCAGTGCCCTGCTGGGCTTGCCAGCATCATGTCATGGTGATACGGCGAATTTAATTGTGGTGCTTGTGTTTCAGCTGCATCATGATGTCTTCTACATGCGGCCAATGTGACCGCAGTTCCTGGCCTACCGTGTGAATGAGATCCGAAGGCTGCCTGTGACCGTCGTAGTCGGCACATTGGCAGCGGTTTGATGGTTATTCCTGCATGTCGCGCTTGTATGTATTGCGAGCATGCAGGTACTACGCGCACCTTGTTGGTAATATGTAGTAAAGCTTTGCACCGTGGTCACCAGTTTTCTCACAGATTCTCAGATACCATGCTTGACTGAGTCACTTAGACAGTTAGACTCTCGGCGTCGAACAACCTACCCAGACAATGATCCCCTTTACGTGACGTCCTCATCCGACAACATCAGATATTCTGCCAAAATGATAGTGATCTTTGGCCAGGGGAACAGCCCTCATTTTGGTTGTGGTGGCAGTGCGATGACCTGCCAGCCAGAGCTTCAAGTTGTGCCAATCAGTCTGGTTTACAACTTGAATGCATCATTTCGACTAGGGTTCCATCAAGTTCCCAAAATAAGTTCCATTATGACATCGAGTGTCTATACTAGGCTTCTGTATCAGATCTGTTTCCAGGCACGGGTCCGTTCGAACGCTCAACATCCGCCAGAACAATTGTCTCATCGGAATCCCCATCGTGAACTTCGTACCACACGGTGAGACTTCCATGGCTGTATTTACCCTCTTTCAATATATTCGCGACCAATGGAGCTCCGTCCCTGTGCCCAAACCACTCGAGGACGTCAGTTCAAAGACATTTCTTGTGACCGGGTCAAATGTCGGTTTGGGGTTTGAAGCCTCAGTGCATCTCGTAAAGATGGGGCCCAAACTACTTATTGCGACCAGCAGAGACCCAGTCAAGTGTGAACTGACACGTAAATGTAAGCTTAACATGCAATCGTACCGAGTTTCGGGAGACTGACGTGACGGAAAACCGGCACTTCTAGCCATTCTTGATCGTGTAGCTGCGTCGAGTACCGAGCTGTGTACTTGGCCACTCGGGTTGGGCAGCTTCCATAACGTTCGTTCCTTCGTTGACAAGTTCGAGGCGGACGGAAACGGGACATTGAATGCACTCATCGCCAATGCTGGGATATTGGGTCCTAACAAGTACACTCGGACGCAAGATGGTTGGGAAGAAATGTATGTACGAAGTACCTCCACCTCTCCCCGGGCCGTCTAGATCATCTTACCTGTTTCGTCAACCAGGTTGCAAGTAAACTATCTTTCCAACGCGCTGCTGAGCATCTTGCTCTTGCCATACTTGATAAATTCTTCCTCTCCAGATTCACCGTCGCGTCTGGTCTTTGTGTCGAGTTTTGGACATTACTTTGCTCCAGAGCTGAAGGTGCCAGACTCGGAGAACAGTATCTTGGAAGCCATTAACCGGTCCGAATTCGGAAAAATGTGTGTGGCTCTTTAGCTATGCATTCACTAGAATTTTGACCAAGGGTGATCGATCGCTCTTATCAGGTTTGAGCGTTATCAAGTTTCAAAATGTGAGTGAATGTGATTGATTTTTTGGGTGAAACTGGACATCATCATTGCTGAGTCAGTGCTTGGAATCATGTTTATTCGGGAGCTTGCATCACGCCTTCCTGAATCACCCGTCATCGCCTGCCTGGTTAGTCCGGGTTCTGCCGAGTCGGAAATCGCTCGCAACATGGCTCCAGATTGGTTGCGACCCGGGAATCTTCTTTATCATGTCTGCAAAAGGTTGGCCTTGGTATGGTCAACAGAGCAGGGCAGCAGAACGCTCGTTCATGGTGCTGTTGCCACCGATCGCTCAATGCACGGTCGGTATTTATCCTGTTGTGCGGTTGCTGAAGAGAGCGACTTCCTCTTCACTGCTGAAGGAAAGGCATGTTCCGCCAAGGTCTGGGTATGCACTCTTGCCTTTCTGAATGGTTATGGAATCTTTTCTCACCCGGCGAACAGGATGAAACGATCAGCCTCTTATCCGGTATCGACGGTCGCGTTCCAGAGATTGTGGCCAAGTTTCTCCGGGCTGATTCATGATGACCATTCAGTTCATTGTAGATTTAAGCAATCGTCCGAGCAGGGTGCTAATCACACTACTACTTTTGCGGAATGGGAATTTCGCCGTCCAAGCACTCACGCGTGATTATCGAGTAAGACGCTTCGGGTTGGCTGCATCACGACCACACAACTCTTGTACGCTATTCACTCCCTCCGTGCGCTCTATCGTATCGTCCACAAGTGCGCGGATCTCGACGAGTGGGAGAGGGAGAATGACGGACGCCAGCGGGGGATTTGAGCACGGATTTTGGGGCGATGTGTGGTATGTGCAAAATAGCTTTGTGTGTTCATTTCATCGGCATCTTCAGCACCGCTTCCACTCTCGACTTGGATGTGACGGCGACGCCGTGTCGATGGCCTAACCTCACCACTTGACGCACACAAGGTACACCATGGCAATGACGACATATCGATGGCGCCGCCGAGCCTGAGTGAACGTAGGTCAACTCCGACGGGCCCTACCACTCGACACGTCAATGCGACCACACGCACACAATGTGCACAATGGTGACGACGTCAATGGCATCAACACAGATGCCTCACCACTCGACGCGCATGGTGTGCGCAACGACGATGATAGTATCGCCGCACCCGTGCCACCCCTCTGAAGGTTACGAGGTCAATCTCAACGCGACATGTTGCCCATGATGCGCACAATGGCAGCGACGAAGCCTTGTCGATTTATTGAACAATACAAACTACGCTATCGAGCAGTTCACTGTATTAACAAAATTGCTGGAGTTGACTACAATAGTGAACCATCAACATGCACGGGCCCAATCTCCACAGCCTTCTTCTTTGGTAGGAGAGATATCCATCTACTCTCCTTGATTTCAAAGCCTTTGTTACCAAAGTACCTTTGGGGTCTCAAAGCTCCAATCGTTGTTCGCGCGCACCCAGTAACCCAAGCCGTCGCAGTACACCTTGATCTGCGAGTTCAGTGGCTCCTCCCAAGTGGGAAGAGCCTCGAATGCGGCACGGAACCTTGCCTCGGCTTTGAGTATAAAGTCTTCGACCCATAACACGGCGCCATTCACGTCTGTATGGTATTCGTTCATGACGCACGTGATCATGTTATGGAGCTCATCTCCCCGGTGTTGCTCGAGATTGTAGGAAAGCAGGTCCTTGAAAGGGACCGCGTCAACAACGCACAAGTAAATACTTTCCTGCGAAGGCCACTCACATTCATGAAAGAGACCATGTCAATAGCTGCCAAAATCATATCCTCCATGGCAGGATGTGACATCACATCATCAGGGATCTCAAGTCCGAGCTCAATCAGAGCAAACACGGCTTTTGATGCACCGGTACGGCGTCGCGCACCGATATAGCTCTTCACATCAAGGATCCGCTGATCTTCTTTGTCAATGGACTCCTGAACGACTTCATCGAGATACTCGTCCATGCCTTGGATGAACCTCTTTTGCGAAATCGCAGTGGCATTCTGAATCGTCCTTTCCCAGAACCTATTTCTGAGTAAACACCGAACACTGACCATCTATGATCGTACTTACTGCCGAGTCACTTCCCCTCCGATCCATTCTCCCTTAGGCCGTGGCGTATGAGGATTCCGTAAAGCATCCATGACGATGTCTTTTTGCTCTTGTACCTCGGAGGAAGTGGACCTATCGGAGTATTCGTCGATTAAAAAGAGTACGTGCGCGAGATCGCAGGCGGATCTAAGATGCTCTGACCGAGTATCTGGTAGGCAAAACATCTGATACATATACCTGGAGCGACTTTACCTTTGTTCACGGTGGGATAAGCTAAACACGCGAGGAGATCTGTGATGTTGAATAAGTATGCGAACGGGAAATGGCAAAGCGACCGCTTACTGAAATCACAACGATTGTAGACGTCCTGTGCTTTAGGACTAAAGGCTTTGAAATTGTTCATCCACACGTCAGCTTCCTCCTTGACAATTGCGTAGTTTGGGTTAACTCGACGAGGCCATGGCCATCTAGCAAACACGTCTGGGATAAAGATTCTTGTGGGCGTCTTTTCGTGGTTGGATACTTCCGGAAGTGGAGATTCCTTTGTGATATCCTCGCGCTTCTTGGTAATCAGACCATCAACGCGGGGGAAGGCAACGCTAATGAGAGACCCTATATGTCCGACAAGTGATAGCAGGAGAGGATTCGCCACTTCAATCAATTAGTTCCCCTGCACACCCTCCCTTATATCTCTTACATTGCAACAGCTTGCAAGATTTGAAATGTCGGTCTTGGTTCCCGAGAAGTCAGGAAAATATGGAAAGCACTGTCAAATGTGCCGCTTGTCGCCTTCACAGCTCGAATACTTTTAGTTTCCGAAAGCGTCGAGTGTGGAATGAGTAAGGTTTAGGACATTGGAAGAAATCCCATTTATCCGACTGGTCCTTGACTGGTAAGATCTGGAACGCTCCTGGTATGTCATGACCACGGTCGAAGGGTTATTCAACTTCTACGCACTTCACCACCTGCAGGAGAGGCTACGTGCACATGGATTACGACAAAGTTGAATCGTTATCTTTGAAAGAACGCCACACACCTTCAGCGCTCGATAGAACCATCGTTAATGGTCTTCTCTCGTATCTCCAAAACCTGCACGTCTGGATGTGATCTGAAACACCCGCAACACGGACACACGAAAAGTTATGCATTTCTAAACAGATATTCCAAATGCTGTGTTAACCCCGAACTCGTTATCGCTGGGATGCGACGGCAGCAGAATCTAAGGTCGGAGGCGGCAGAGACTCGAACCGAGTGTCGCATCGCAGGGATCCGCAGGTGCTCCAGAATCCGCTCATCCGGTTCCATTCTTCCCTTCCGAGGTCTACAGCGAGCGTGAAATCCTTGGTCAGCATCGCATGGAGTCAAATGTCTGGGTACCAGGTACTATAACCGTTACACGTCCAACCAGGGGAAATTCTCTGTATGAAGGGACATGTTGATGACGTGATAGGACCTTCAACTCCACTTAATGGGCTTACGGTTTCATCGTTGCCGTGTTGCCGTGTCAGCGGTGCTAGCTATTGGACCAACCGGACCTAATTACCATTCGAGTCCACCTTAGTATTTCTGTTTGAGACTTTCATCTCCGTCTCCGAACGGCTAGGAGGATATGCAACGCACCACCTGACACTGTACCATCCTCGTGACATGGTCCAAAGGGACACCTGGAGTTCAACTGTAGACGTCGTGTTGAACTTCATATTCAGAACGATCCAACCCTTGAACCTTCCATATCCGTCTGATTCTTGCCTTGAGACTCCCAAGACATCTCGGTCTATGCAAAAACGCCGCTCGATTCCCTGGCGTCGCAAAATAGCTTACCAACCAACCGCCTGAGTAAGCCGGTAGGACGCAGCGGTCGCCGACGCCTAGTACCAAGGACACACCCGACCGAAAGGCGTCAAAACTTTCAAGTGGGGGACTGAGTACCAACTGTATTCGTCATATATCCAAATGGCTAGCTGATAGTGGATGCCACTGTTTGGTGATTATCAGAGATGTGATACGAATGCAACGAATGGGCAGTGGCACAACTCTAGCTGGAGACAAGCGGTTTCGTGACAGGCTTGCAATTGGCCGACCTGATTGGATCAAAAGAGCTGCAGCAGAATGAGATAGATGGTAGTAAGGTGTCCGGAAAACAGCCTGAAAGGAGTCAATAGGACAAGATGGCACCTACTTGGTTAGTCCGGAAGGAAGCTGTGAGCTGTGCACTGCTGGGCGCCGGTAGCTGCCTGTCAGGTAGAGTCCTGAAGTTGCCCTGTGGCCTCATTCCATTGGCATCTTCCTGCGCACGGTTTACAATGGTGCTGGTTTGGCTAGAGGGCTGAAATCATACTTACGGGTCAGACCTGGACCGGTCAACCGTGACATTAGCGAGTGCCACCTAGCGCTGCACTGATCATGACGACATGGTCACTGCCATATGTGACTAAGGCACTTCCAATTTTGGCTCTGCGAGCACACACCCGAATCGAGTGAACTCTGTTGTGCTGGTGTCAAACGGTGACTACGGTGACCGACTTAAACCATAGCCAACGTTGGCCTGCGGGGTACGGCATCATGAAATCGGCACACCACACCGCTCTTGGTTGACGAGTGAGGAGCCATATGTTGCACTGGTGTCTAAAGAAAGGTGTGGAATTGCCAGCCATAGTGAATTTTGTGGACCAACAACCACGCTACTAGTAATGCCAACATTGAATTACGAAATCTTGAGAGTCGCCCAAGCTAAAGCAGAGAACTATCGACGTGCACAGGACCGATCTCCGTCGGCCTCTTCCTGGGCAGGAGGGACATCCACCTATTCTCCTTGAGCTCATGGCCCTTGTTGCCAAAGTACCTCTCAGACTCGAAGCTCCAGTCGTTATTAGCGCGCACCCACTGGCCTAAGCCATCGCAGTACGCCTTGACCTCCGAGTTTAGCGGCTCCTCCCATTGAGGAAGAGCCTCCAAAGCTGTCTGAAACCTCTCCCCCGTTTTAAGCAGGAAGTTTTCAACCCATAGCATAGCGCCGTTCACGTCCGTATGAAATTCGTTCATTATGCACGTTATCATGTTGGAGTGGTCATCTCCACGGTGCTGCTCGAGATTGTAGGAAAATACGTCCTTGAAAGTGACTACATCAGCACAAGGAACTGTTCTCTTCTTGGAGTTACTGACATTAGAGAAAGCGACCAGGTCAACAGCTGCTAAAAACATCTCATGTATAGAAGGATGCGCCATCACTTCATCGGGGATGTTAAGCCCCAGCTCGATTAGAGCAAACGCGGGTTGCACTGCAGCGGTACCCCGTCGGACAGCGATATAGCTCTTGACATCAAGGATACGTTGATCCTCTCTGTTGATGGACTCCCGAATCGCTTCCTCGAGGCACTTGTCCATGGCCTGGATAAACCTCTTGCGATATTTTGGTGGCATTCTGGATGGTCCGTTCCCAGAACCTAATGTAGAGTAAGCACCAAACTCGAAACAAATCTAACAGTATACTTACTGACGTATCACTTCCCCTCCAATCCATTCTCCTCTGGGGCGTGGTGTATGAGGATTCTGCAAAGCGTCCATAAACACATCCTTTTGCTTACGAACTTCTGACGGCACAGAAGTTTCACAATACTCGTCGACCAAAAAGAGCACGTGCAGGAGATCACAAGCTGCTCTAATGTGCTCTGAGCGAATGACTAGTAAGTAAAATGTTCTGATCATATATCTAGAGTGATTTTACCTTTGCTTGCTGTAGGATAAGCTAAACACGCGAGGAGGCCTGCCACGTTGAATAAGTATGCGCACAAAGCGGGGAGGAACTGCTTACTGAAATCGCAGCGATTGTAAGCTTCCTGCGCTTTGGGACTGAAAGCCTTGAAACTGTTCACCCACGCATCAGCTTCTTCCTTAACCAATGCATAGTTCGGATTGACCCGACGGGGCCATGGCCATCTAGCAAACATGTCTGGGATGAAAATTCTTGCAGGTGCTCCAGTTTCATCAACCTTTTTCTTGATGAGCAAGCCTTCTCCAAGATTGAATTCTTTGAACTGCCTGATAATCAGGCCAGAAAGGCCAAAAAAGGTCAAGAGGATGAGGGTGCTTATATGCTCACTGAGTGAAAGTGAACGAGGGGTCTCCATTTTGATTCATTCATTCCACTGACGCGGATCGTTATATCTGTTCTCTCAGCAGGTCATCATCCCACACGGAGTAACAATGTGATGTTGCATCAAAACGACCGTCTGGCCCTTCGGCTTCAGGATGACATCGCCTGTGGAACTGGTTTTCGTGTATGAAACTCAAAAGACCAAGGTCCGACAGTAACGGCCGAATCTCTTGTTATGGCGCAACGACAGCCGAGTGTATGCTCACGATGGGAGACACCGGAGCGTTCCAGTCCAATTATCTGTTGTGCTCCTGTGGCAAGGTTTCATCCTTCCCCGCTAGGATTCTATCCATTTTGTTGGTGCAATTCTTCCTGTCTAGGTAAAACCCGCAAGGTCATCTATCATATCTCTCACATTGGATCGACCCTCGAATCCAAACCTAGATTTGACAGCTTCATAATGTCTCAGAGTGATCCAGGGAATATCGTGATGCACGACAAGATCAGGGAGATTTGAATCTAAAAATCTTGAGCGATTGCAAACATTCCAAGTCACCGATTCATGGACCATTCCTCCTCGGTCTTATGCTGCGGACGTTCCTTATGACTATTAGTTCGTTTGAGTTTACACAGGATTTACCATATGCATTAGGACCGCATTCGGCCGTCTGACGACGCTACTGGCGTCTTTGAAGTATTTGGAAGGATTTCGGTGTTGCGCTAACAGTTCTTGTTGGATGTGAAAAGTTGTGACCTCCCACGGTATGCGACTGTGGTGACTACTCCTTATAGCCCACGCTCGTATATTACTTGATATGTCTGCGGTGTTGTTCAGTCTGGACGGCACTAGCATGGGAGAGGACCGTCAGTTGGAATACTCGGAACTCCTGACAAAGAGGAAGAACACGGGGTCGCGCGGTCCGTTGAGGTAGGCCGCTTGTAAATTTACGCGGAAGCTGAATACCTCTCGTCAGATGCGAATGAGGACACCAAAGAGATCGAAGACAAGCGTGAACGGTTCAGCGCCTCAACCATTGTCCCAGAAGCTCCCGATTTGCAACGTGGAGATAAATTGTCAGTGGGTCTTTGACGGTACCATGCACGTGACCGAACGCGTCGCTGGTTCAAGTCGTAAATTGAAGACCAGCTCAGCCACCCACAGCTCGAAGAAGCATTCGATGCCCACTGTGCGTGCTTCTCAAGTTGAACAGGAAC
This sequence comes from Boletus tylopilopsis, assembly GCA_038093875.1. NCBI lineage: Eukaryota > Fungi > Basidiomycota > Agaricomycetes > Boletales > Boletaceae > Boletus > Boletus tylopilopsis. The sequence goes on along the minus strand of JBBPTB010000675.1, from coordinate 4,131 downwards.
GTGCTGAATATCGCGCGAGCATCAAAGAGGCCCTTGACGAAGACGAGGACCCCCTCGCTGCCTATGACGATTTCATCAAGTGGACATCGCGCACCTTTTCCGAGAACGATTCGAGTTCAGGACTCATCCAGCTGCTCGAGGAGACTACCAGAAAATTCAAAGATGATGCACGATACAGCGGTGATCTGAGATACTTGAAGTTGTGGTGTGCCTACGCCAAAATGGTCGAGAAACCCGCCCTCGTATATGCGTACTTGGCGAAGAAGGAGATCGGATGTGTCTACGGGTTGTTGTGGGAGGAATATGCTTTGGCACTTGAAAAGGAGGGACGGTACGCAGTGAAACTTGGTCGGTCGTTGCTGAAAAACTGACTGCCCATTCAGACGCACAGACGCCGACAAAGTATTTCGAACTGGCATAGCTCGCAGTGCGCGACCCATCGAACGACTCAAGAAGAGATATCGGGACTTCCAGTTTCGTCCTCCTTCAAAACATCAAACGACTTCTTTCCGCTCAAGCGGGAATTCTGAAGTAGATGATCTCCGACGGAACCCATTCAGGAACCACGATCCACCACCCTCGACGAGCTCTACATCGACGTCCAAGACGTCATCCTCTGTTTCCTCAGGCACTGCAAACAACGCCAACCCTGCTCATGGCCGCTATGCACCCATGCTTGCTCCTCCTGCTCCAGGCCGACGACCGGAGAAGCTTCGTTTCAATTTGTCGTTGTTGTTTACACCCTCTGGGGTTGAATATTCGGCGCAGGAAGTGCGTGCTCGTTCAATGGGTCTCCTAGGCAAAAAATGGGGTCCACCGCCGGCTTCGGAACTGCGCGACTCGTCGTCAGATGCTGTGAAGGTGAACTTCAACGACGATGGTTCAAGAAGTACTCAAAATATGGGTGCTACCGCCGCGGGAGGCAAGCGAAAGAGCGCCAATGCTGTCAGTGCCACTGAACCTACTGTCACAATTAACACCAAGGAAGCCTTGGCGGACGTTTTTGGCATGTATAACTCACCAGACAAAACGGTCAAGCGCACAATGCCAGGTAGCAAGCACGCCCCTGTACGGAAAATCGAACCCATGGGGGGACGTAGGCTTGTCCTCCCCGAATCCAAACCGGAGCCCTCACCGAAGAATGAAAATGTGAAACCCCCGGTTCCAGGTCCGTCATAGCAGGTAACATTGAATAGCTACTGAGGTTACTTTTGGTAGCATTCAAACCGTTTGTGGATGAGAACGTACAACGCAAGGAGAATTCCGCTCCCTCACTCAAGGTGAGCTCTCTTGCCCCTTTAACTGGTTTGTGCCGATCTTATTTACGCATGTATGCGCTTTCGACGCGTACTGTTTCCAGTTCAAACCATATGTCGACGAACCCAAACAGGCCCCTACTCCCGAAGCAGGCCGTCGGGCGCTTTCCCTCAAAGATTCAGGCGTCATCTCAGGAAAGGAAGTCTCTGGTACAAAACTACCGCATACCAATGAATCGAAACCCTCTGTGCTTAAACCCCTGCCGGAAGAACCACAAAGTTTTCCTGTCTTTTCAAAGCCCTTCACACCTGTTTCTCGAAAGGAGCCTCCCGTTCGGCCTCCGCAGACGAAGATTGTCTCTGATGCAAAAGGCGAAAGTCAAGGGCAGGGACAGCAACCGCCTCAGACCTTTGTTCCGTTCGTTGACTCGAAAGCACCTTTCAAAGTATTCTCTCGTCCACCGGGACAAGGTCAGGTCGAGAATGCAGCTGTTGGTCCCGTTGGCGGAAGTGTTTTCACACCAAAGCCCCCATCTGCTGCGAGCCTCGGTGTTGGTGCTAGCACGGGAGCAAGCGCATTCAAACCCTTCGTCGATAACGCACAGCCGGTGGTGACCCCTGCTTCCACGAAAAAATCGAATGTATTACAAGCACGCACGATACCAATACCACCTATAACTGAAGAGGTCTCCACGGACGAGTCGAGCGAGGCGGACCTACGTGACGCCACTGGAGATCCTGATGTAGACGATGGACAGGTCGTCAGCAGCAGCAGTCGTAGCGGTCTTTCCGAGAGTGAAGACGGCTATGCTTATGAAGGCGGTGATATAGAAGCAGAAATGGAGGCCGCGGTCGTGTCGTCGAGTGATAGTCAGTTCGACGATGATGAGGATTACCCTCAGCATGCACAAGGAGAGCAGGAATTCGAGGATGAAGACGCATTCCGGGAGGAGAGCTTCGCAGACGAAGTGGAGAACTATCGCCCGCCATTGGGTGGGAGGTTTGGCCGAATCAACGTCATGACTCCGATTACAGAACGGACCTGCGAATTTAGTACGAGAGGCTTCCCAACACCAACCAGTACAACGCGAGCCAGAGAGGCTCTAAGCGACGGCAGAGAGTGGAGGGAACGGGGAGGTCAAGAAAGTGGCCGCTATGCTCTCGAAGTGGCAGATAAATTGGCCAGGGAGGTGCGCGAGCAGGATGACGACGATCACGATCACGATATACGCAACACAAGTGATCTCGAACCCATAGAGGAACGCACCGGCACTCTCAGCCTTTCGGATTCTCTGGCTGTCGTATCCGCATTTAGACCACCAAATCCTTGTGTTCCTTCCGATCCGCAGATCATTTCCACTCTCCTTTCGCTTCTCCCCGCAGACGGAGACTTCCATGACCTTAGAGCCCAAGACGGAAGGATGCTGGACGCACTGCAACGATTTGCAACTCGGGTGACGAGAAAGAGCGGAAAGGGCGGATCGATGGATGATGACGGGATGGTAGTCAATCTTGCGGGGAGGTCACTTAGGGTGTCTGGAAAACTAGGAGAAGGGGGTTTCGGCGCCGTGTTTTCCTCAAGAGAGGTCACCAAACCTAGTGCTGAAGATGAAGAGGACTTCGATATGGGTGAGGATGAAGACGAGGACGAGGATAGCTCCTTGGTTGCCCTCAAAGTCGTGAGACCCCGGAATCTTTGGGAATTCCATATCCTTCGACGAATTCATAGGGCGCTGCCTGCTCCTCTGACTCGATCGGTAATCATGCCTCACGCACTCTACGCTTTCCGCGACGAGTCGCACCTCCTGCTAGAACTTTGTCCGCACGGTTCGCTTTTGGATGCAGTAAACCGTGCCGGGCCGGCGGGCATTTCACAGCAAGGGGCTTGTTTGGATGAGCTTTTGGTTTTTTTCTTCACCATCGAGCTTTTGCGTTTCCTGGAGGGTATGCATACCGGGGGGTTCATCCACGGAGACCTTAAAATTGACAACTGTCTACTCCGCCTCGAGGAGCTGCCAGGAGGGGCATCATCACTTTCTGCTAATTACCAGCCCACTGGGGAAGATGGTTGGAAGTACCGGGGCATCAAAGTCATTGACTTTGGGCGGACTATCGATACATCACTCTTCCCAGCACGCCACACTCAGCAGTTCATTGCCGACTGGCCTACGGACGATCGAGACTGCTTTGAGATCCGCCTGGGACGACCGTGGACATACCAGACCGATTACTTTGGCCTCGCAGGCATCGTGTACTGCATGTTGTTTGGCAAGTATATCGAGGCATCGTCGGTGACGCATGCACCTGGTTCTACGGAATCGAACCCGACGTACAAGATCGCCACACCGTTTAAACGGTACTGGCAGACAGATATACTGACAAGGTTATTTGACATCCTGCTCAATCCCTGCAGGGTGCGCGAAGACGGGAGCTTACCAATCTGCGAGGAGTTGGGAAGCATCCGAGTTGAGATGGAGAGGTGGTTGCAGAATAACTGTAATCGGAGCAGTAACACACTCAAAGGCTTGCTCAAGAAGGTCGAGTTATCCTCGTACACGCAACTGTAGTCCGTATACCACGGGATCATTGGTACCGGCGTAGGTTGTAGCAAACACGTCCAAATCCGAGCGGCATAGATGAGATAGGGCAAAGCGGTGTATCGACCAACACTCAGCACCTTATCAAAGCGAGACATTCAAGCGATGCATAACCGTCGACCTCACCCACATGTCGTCATCCCTACTAGTGCTCGTAGACCACCACCAAATGCTGAGGTGTATTCGTCATATGCTGTTGACGTCGGTTCCGCGTCCAACGGTCTTCTAAACTCATGGGACACGGCAACACCTACGTCACGGCAGCGGACGCTTCTCCG
>JBBPTB010000674.1:0-15866 GCA_038093875.1 Boletus tylopilopsis | reverse complement strand
CTGCTGCTTCTCGTCTTGTTTTCCCTCTTGTTCGTCGTGTTCCGTTAGGTGGCTGAATAGGGACCCGGACATGAACCGCACCCTCGTGTCTTCAGAATGGATCAACTCTTCGGTATCCGCAGCACCCTCGCTCCTCGGCGTTCCCTCAGACGAGGCCCAAAAGATCTCGGGCGCTGCGTGCTCGAACTCGCCCAATCTCTGCATCGCCTGGCGCAACGCGCTCCCAGTCATGAACGACACCAAGCCCTCAACCGTCGGCACCCTTTGGACCGCGAAAAAGTCGTAGAGGGTTTCGCCCCAGGGGTACCCGTCGGGCGAGAGCGTCCCCAGCTCGAGGTTGGGCAAGAGCGGCATGCCGTTGGGGTCGCGCGGCCAGGCGCGGAACACGGCACGTTTTCTGTGAGGGCCGCCGAACGCGCGAGGGACGGTGTGGAAGAAGACTTCTTCGAGACGACGGCCCCAACCACGGCGTTCAGGGGGATGGGGCCGAGGTGGAAGGAGGGTCTTATCACTGTCGTGTCCGCCGGGATTGGATGAGAAGGGTAAATACTGTAAAGGCATAGGGAGACGTACTCGCCGTCGTTATCTTTTGCTTTGCCTTTACCCTTGGTATCACTGGACTCGTTGGGCTGGGCGGTACTATCCGTAGAATGTCGTGTGAGAAGGCGCGAGTGTATGCGGTCGGGGAACGTACTCGTCGTCGACGTCCATGTCAACGTCCTTTTGCTTTCCCTTGCCCTTGGTCTTTGCATCGCCGTGAGCTACAGCACTAGAGTGTGAATCTAAGCCCGAGTATATGCGCGTTGATCATGACAACACGGACGTACCTCATCCCGCCATCGTCCGCCGTAGCTAGTACATCTTTCCCCTGAGCATCCGAGTCCTCCCCATCGTCCTCGTGCGCTTGTCTACTGCCGCTTGTTCATGAGACAGGCACGATCACAGCGCGGAGCAAACGACGTACGCATCATCATCGACCTCGTTCATCTCGACGTCCTGATCGTCAGCAGATGCGGATGGCTTTGGACGCGCCTTGTCAGGCCCACGCGGGGGTGAGGTGGATCCGTACGCCTCATCTATCGCGCGTTTGTACCTCTGCGTCTTCAGAAAGCCACGGTTCATCGCGTACGTCGAGGGAGTGGGTCGTGATCACGACGACGACGACGGCGACGATGGTGGTGGTGATAAGACGACAGGAAGTTCAAAATACGACGAAACAATACGCGATGAGACATGCGACGATCTGCAAAACTTACTTAAATAGAAGGGGTTACTAATAAACGAGCGTAGTGGGGGAAACGCAGGGGATCACCCCCTCCAATACTTGGCTACCTTGGACACCGCATACCGCGTACTCTTGGCCAGCCCCGCGCTCACGACGCCCTTGAGCGACTGCACCGTCGCCGGGTACCGCACGATACCGCTCATCTCTACCACCATCCATTAGCTTTAGCTTTCGTATTGGAATCGGTACCACGACCCACCTGACCACAACACACCCGCCAACCCTTCCTCCCCACCAACCCGCACCCAATATGCACACTCGTCTGCCTCCCTCGGCGGGCCCCCCCTCTCCACCCGTGCATGCACCCGCCCCATCAACCCCTCGGGCAACTTTCTCAAATGCGCCGCCCGCGCATGCGCACCCGTATCCTGCTCGATCATCTCCGAGTCCACCCGCCACCGCACCCCAGGCAGCCCCTGCGCCAGCCGCCAATACAGCTCCCGAAACTGCCCTTCCTGCCGCGCCACCATGTTCGCCACCTTGCGCCTGTTCTCAGCGGGCAACCACATCCGCGGGTCGCCCGTGTAACTAATCCCCGCGATCGCCATGAAGAGGTCGCGTTGCGTGAATTGGGCGGGGAGCGTCAGGAGCGCCGTGCGGAGGGCAGACGTCAGGTTGACCTGCTGCGTCAACCGCACTCGTGCGTCGTCCCGGATGATACGAATAGGCTTGTGCATTCTCCCTGCGAGATATAATGTACGCCAATTCAACAGGTCAGCACAGAGCGTGTCCACCGTCGTCACCCCATACTTGATCATCTAACGCGTCCCGTTCAGCCAAATAGCCCCCACTCAAAAGATACGAGTTACGCACCGCACCGTGCATCGGCACGTACGTGTTGAACCACAGACCAGGACTGATCCCCTGCACCTGCGACACGAAACTGGACCCGAGCGCACGCGCGTGTAGCGGGTAATGCCCCGGGTGCTGATGCATGTTGATCGAGTGCCAGTGATCTGGATGCGTCACTGCGAACACGAAATCGAGCATGGGACCCCCCTTGGTCTTGTCGTACCCGGCTTGCTCGAATACGCCAGAACCGTAGGCGAACGCATACCGAATTGGCGCTTCAAATGAGTCGACGATGTTTTCGAGGAGTGCACGGGTCGAGTTGGGCACGGGGAGCAGCTGATTGCGACCAAAAGAGGGTGGTAGAACGGGAAGCGCTTGGCGCTCGTTTCGGTAGACAGGTCTGGGTCGTGGATAGAGACGAGACGGACGAGGCTTGTCCATAATGGAAGGTGGTGGTGGGACATCACTGGGCGTGGGTGTGTGAGGCACCGATTCAGTCGCTAGCGAACGTATGAAGTGGCGACAAGATGGACGAGTACTCGAGAACATTGCGTTAGATGACGAGCAGAGGTATCTCGCCGACGTTAGTGAAGAGTGAGGAAGAGGACGTACGTCGACGGCAAGAAACCACGTGACAAATTTAGTATGAAAAATCGCCCAGATATGTAACAATTGCCCTGTTTGCACCTTGAGGGTGCGAGTGAGGGAACAGGCAAATCTGAATGTAAAATTCGACCGACAATCCACCTTTCCGTCTTCCTTTCCTCTTGGTTGTGGAGCAAAACAAGCAGTCCAAATCGAAGCAACGAAATGATTAAAGAACTCGTGAAGGGTGCGTGCATCGTGCTCTGTATCCTCGCCGTCTCACGCACATCGATCCCTACCCACCCTCACCCTTGTGGTAGAATACCACGCGTCAGGTCAGGAAATTTACCCTTCATGTTCTCAGCCCCTTATCACCTGTTTTGTCATTTCGTGTTATGCTAGTCAAACCATCAAGATGACGCAGTGATTCGAGTATTCTATAGTGCCCACCAAAGTCCCTTTTCAACAGTCTTTGGACGGACCTCCATTTCTCCTCTCGAGCGTAGCATTCAATGTGGGCAAGGCGGGGTAAGATCGACCCAAGACAAGATGCCATCGCGTTGATAGTCTCGTCCCCGATAGGCGAATACCCAACATGGAGCTTGGTGATCTGCGGGTTGGATAATTCCCACCCTCGCAGCACTGACAGCTCCCCTGAAAGCACTACCTTGCCGTCTTGGGTGAGATTTGAACCCTCCGGAGGTGGGATCGTCCCGTCAAACTCGATGTACAACGTCTCGAGGTACGCGCAATACCTCACCACCGCGATCACCGCCCCTACGCTCGCCACCGGCCATGGTCTCTCTGCAATCCATTGATGTTGCCACTGCGTACCCAGCTTGAGATGCCGCAGCTGCGGCAGTGACCCCGCCAGGCATGCGTGGTCGGCGTCCGTCATGTGTACCGTGACGAGGAAATCCAGATCCAGCTCGCGTAACGCCGTGAACTGTTTGACAACAGACACAACCTGTTCTCCTCCGAATCTGTTCACCGTAAACGGCTCAAATATGTACATTCGGTCCAACTCGACGGTCAGTGACAGCAGACGATTTGTGTCGAGGCGGTGGGGTAAAAGATGGAACTCCTGGGCGACCATATCCAAATATTTCCGCAGGTTTGTCACCAGGCGAAATGTAGTAGGGCTTGCATACACGGTCTCGAAGAAAAAGTTGATCATTGGATGGTGGTTTGCACGAAGCGTCAACTTGCGGACTGTGTCTGGGATCCTACCACAGTGGACGTCTGTGGGTTCAACGTGATCAATGTGAATGGATTCAAGAGTTTGTTTCGAAAGCATTTGGTCCATCGTAGGTCTTGCAGTGACACAGGTTCGCAGGGTACGCAAATTTGGCCACTGGACCACCATTTGACCTATTTGTGGAAGAACTGTATCGCCGTGACACCAGTGGTTCAGGGTGAAGGAAGCAATATTTGGACATAGCTTCGGTAGATCCGCAAGTAGCTGTTGTTCAGAGTAGGAAAGCTGTTCCCAGGACCTGAAGAAGAGACTCATGGCGTTGACTGCAGAACCCACAAGATACCTCAAAAATGTGACACCAGAATCATTGTGGAAATAGTAGTGAATCCACTGCAGGTCGATGACGTTGGGAAGGAGTGGAGTGTGGGAGGCAAGTAAATGTTGACGAGAGGAACCTTGCACATTTATTGCTCCGAAGAACTTGAGAGTTCTGACGCGCCATGCATATTTATGGAACGTCGACCATTGTGTGTCGTCCTTAGTGCACACATCCTAGGGAACGTAAAGTTCACAAACTTGGCGATGAGCTTTGGAACACGACGAACTCTCAGGAGAGTCGTTGATTGCGAGGTAATGGAGTCGAGTTCGAGTTCACGCCAAAGAAGATCCAATGCGGGTGAACTGAGCAAATGACAGGTTCCGGCCAAAGCAGCAAGAGTGTTTTTGGCACCTTTAGTTTCAAGGACAAAATCAAAGATGAGATTGAGAATTTCAGATATTTGGAAGCAATGATGCATATGGTCAAGTGAGAGGCGTGACAATTCCTTGTTTGGCTACACAATGTGTACTAGTACTAGATGCGATAGCATGCTTGTCTGTGCGAAGTCGTACAGCAAAACAGCCGTTCAAATTGAAACACGCAACGAAATCAGCGAGAATAGCACCCGCCAAAGATGTGTTCATTGTGCACTGTAGTAACATCTCAGTGCCAATAAACCCAAAGGTCCGTTCTCATTCATCGCCGCACATCGGCTGAACAAGGCGCAATCGCGCTCAAGGGCTTTGAGCTTCTCTGATCCTTCTCTCCATGTTTCGTATGGCATTCCTGAGTTACATACATATGTCCAATACACAGTGACAACCAAAGACTTGTTCCCCACCATTCCTGACGATCCCAGCACATTCCTACAGCATCCGGCGGTGTCACGAGATAAGGCAGCAGCATCCATATCCCCGTCGGGCGTCCCTGCGCGTCTGACGCTGAGTACGTTCAGTTTCTTGCTGGTCCGCGTTCGTAGCTTGCTGTCCTGTCCCGCCGGCCTGAACAGCTGTAGGGTAGAATACGTTTCGCCAGGACCCCATGGCATCTCTGAACTCTCGAGTGCCAAAGTGAGTTTGTATGATATTGGCGTAGACAGCATCGAGTAGGACGGTTGGGGGCCTGTCATCGGTATCGACGATATGGACTTCAGATCCGGAATGGAGTGCAAGATTGCCGATGTCTTCTGATTTTCCGCGACGGAACAGGTGTACTATGCATTTCGTCTCAGTTGGGGATGCCGCCGGATCAATGTCCGCTGTGTTCATGGCAAAGTTTGGCGTCTAACAGTGCACTTAGACTCTGATTGCTTGAGAGTATTCCTCTACGCACCACTAGAAATGCAATTCTCACTCCGAGGTTGCCGTGTGCAATCTTGTTGAGGAGTACCCCATTCCGAATATCATCAATGCTGTCCACAACGTCGCTCTCGTCGGTGTCTCGGCTACGACACCGAGTAAAGGTCTCTATATACTGCCACACAGTCAGTAAAGTCTGTCAGAGCGCAACGGACATGGGAGTGTACCTCGTCCGTCTTGCTATGTGGAATCAAATGCGCAGCATCGCAATTGACGTCGTCAAAGTTTGTTATAACACACGACTTGTCCCGCTGCACAAGGTCTTCACGGAAACGTGAACTTCGAGGTATGGCATAACCCGGGGTGACTCCCGCCGCTCCAATGAAAGGATCGATTGGAAACATCCTGAGTTTCTCGTCGTCGCTAACATGGTAGAAGAATGTTATGGAGATGAATGGGCGGTCTTCGTCATTGTAATCGATAATGTTGGCTTGGGGGTCTTCGCTGAGTGAAAGGTCGCCCTGAGCCCCAATGACGATACTAGCGCAAAACAGGAGCCATTTGTAGAGCGGCATTGAGAGCTCAAGGTCATCGATTTCTTGCATTTTGATAGAAAGACAACGGATCCATTGCCAAGAAGAAGACCCAAGGTTTGTAGGATCGTTCGGCAACTGTGCAAGGACATTGAGACAAACGTCATCCGGACCTGTATCCATGGTGAATCGTGGGTGTCCTGATGTCCTGTGTTGTGTTAAGCACGGACGTGAAGTATTGAGTTCGTGGTATTCACCGGATTGACTGGGAAGTCTAGAACGAGTCAAAGAGGACAGGGTGGGGTATCGGCTGGTATGACAAGACGCCAAGTACGTGAATCCGAGTCAAAGAGGATAGGGTGGGGGTATCGACTGGTATGACAAGACGCCAAGTCCGTGAATCCGAGTCGGATGCGATGAGATACTCCGTGGTATCAATCCAACACCAGGAATCGAGGAATTGTGCCGAACGAACTGGAGATGTTGTACAGTCCGTGAGCAGCGAGAGACAAGGAATTGAGAACTTGAATCGGACGAGGAAGGTGGGCTGACAGGGGATAATTGCCAAATCGAGAGTCTTGGTGACGTCAACAGATGCACAACGTCCTTCCGCGGAGATCGACCGCACAGTGGCACTCACAGTGTAGATGTACATACAATACATAGTATGTACATGTGAGTGTAGGAGTTATCATGTGGGTGAAAGCCCCAGCGGGCTTTCCGGCCCGCTGCATTGTGGGGGCAAGCAAGCTGAGAGGGTGGAATGGGCACCAAGCTGGCCGACTGAGTGAGCTTCACTGAAGTGCAACGGACGAAGTTTGGACATTGCCCTGCGAGAGGGTGTGGTGGGTGAGCGTGAAAAACGAGTGGGCAAGGCCCCCGAGGCGAGGAAGCCAGCTTACTGGCAAGGACGACATGGAGGATGAGAAATCGTGCTGCTTGCACCACTTGTCCTGCTTCCTAGTCTTCGCCGCCGCCGCCTTCCTCTCCTTGTCCTCATCCTTCCGCTTGTCTACTAGTGGTTCTGTTTCTTTCATTTTTGCCATGACACCGTTATCTCGCAAGTTAGACGAATGACTCAGAATCAGCTCACTGATGCCTACCCCCCATTCCTTTAACCATATCACCTGTTCGTCCTCCAAATCGTCCTTGTCATCAGGAACTGTCATCCCAATGCTGTGGAGGAGGTCGTTAGCAATTGAGTCCTTTAACAAATTCGACCTTGGGATCGACGACGGGCAATGGTGCTGCGAGAGCAAGAATATCAGAAATTTTGAGTGGGGCAAGAGAGAGGAAGAGGAGGGTGCCACGAGTAGAATGGCAACCGGTAGTTTTGACGTTTTGTCCAACCTCTACGGCGCGGGGAAGTGTGACTCTCTGTATCTTTTGAGTTAGCTAGAGACGGATCAGTACTTGGCGTCGAAGTAATTAATTTTCCCACGACTCCTTTTATCAATCAATGCATTGACATCGTCCGACGCACCGGCAGCGGTCGTGTCGAGGCGTCATGCTTAATCTCATCTATAGCCTATAGATCATATTACTTTTATTTCCCTTAAAAGAGCTTGAAAAGCATTGAGTAAGTACAAATCAGAGATGGACCTATATTCATACTTGTATGGAATACCAGACAACCTTCCTACGCCACGCACCGAAATCGATACTCCATTGAGCCAACGCCGGAGTGCGGACTCCAGTCACCGTCTTGCGGAAGCTCAAAGGGCCAACAAAGAAAGTCATAAGTCAATAGCACCAAGTGTGCAAGCCAATTGTCCAAAGTTCACCGTACATAGTACATTTCAACCGTAGTTAGTAGTCCATAGCACCAAGTGTGTATGTTACATAGTACATTTCAACCGTAGTTAGTAGTCCATAGCACCAAGTGTGTATGTCAATTGTCGAAAGTACAAACTCAATTATCGTAGTACAAATTTACAATGCAGCCGACTCCAGGCCAGTTGGAACAGTGTCACCTGGATCAGAGTAGCCAAATTCACTTAGGTGTTCCACCATCGCGCTTCATCGCCCTCCATCATCGTGGTCGTCGCTAGTGTCCCCAGTCGCGCAAGAGCAGCACAGAACATAGCACTCCGCCGATCCTCACCGTCTGTTTTCTCTCACAGCCTCCAGCTTCTTCGCTTCACGTTCGCCACTTGCGGCTCTCCGTACCTCACTAGCACTGCCTCCCCTTGCCCTCGACTGTACCGCTCCATCGCGCTCCACCATGGTCGTCATCAGTAGCAATTGTTCGCCAAATCGTCACCTCACCTTTTCCCTTTCCTGTGTCGCGCTCCCTCCGCTTTTGAGCTCCACCCTGATCGCTCGCACATCATGCCTGTGCGCCGCACAACATTGGACGTAGCTGCTCCATGAGTTTTCTCCTCGCCCTCCTGTCATCGCAATTCTTTCTCTCCTTCAAGCTTTTCATTAATGGCGACCAGCTGCCACGTTCACGGTATTATAGGCGTTCGCAATGGGCGTGCGTATTCGTATGCTCCAGGAAAGAACTACTGGAAGCACAACGCATTTCTGCCCAATTCTCCATCTGATTTCAATGCTCATCTTTTCACCTTTGGCAAGGATTCCGCTCCCCTGGACGACGGTGTTTACACGGCACTCGCCCAGGTTATCTCTCGCCTGCCTGCTGGTGATGTCGGACCAAGCGAGCCTTTTCTTCAACTGTTTCCGAACAACATGTGTACTTTCGAGGCTCCACCTTTCTACTGAATACAACCGTTCTTCAGGATCTTCAGGTGTTGCCTCCTTAGGAGGACAGCGGAGGCAACCTCGGAATTCCATCACCTATCTTTATCATCGCAGGAAAAGTCGTTCGCAACTCCGTCACTGTGAACAACAATCGTGTGTTTGGCATCGACGTCTCTCAGGAAGAAATGACCAACAATGTAGTGTACAAAGATTTATTACTGTGAACACCACCGCAAGGTCATGCATCGCTTGTAAGTCATATTTACCTCAGCTTGGGTCCTTTCTCACGATAGGGATTTGTCTAGAAGCCGAACATCTAACTGTTCTTGATACTTATGAAGCTGATGAGCCAGACATATTTGTCGACGAGATCAATGCCACACCAGTTGCTTGGGTTGATGCCTTCTCTGACGAGGAGGAGGAGATAGATGATAGCCTTTAAAATTTATTGGAGTTTGTACAATTGACATGCACGCTTGGTGCTATGGACTACTAACTACGGTTGAAATGTACTATGGACTATGGACTTTGGACTTTGGACAATTGGCTTGTACGCTTGGTGCTATTGACTTATGACTTTCTTTGTTGGCCCTTTGAGCTTCCGCAAGACGGTGACTGGAGTCCGCACTCCGGCGTTGGCTCAATGGAGTATCGATTTCGGTGCGTGGCGTAGGAAAGTCGAGCGCGGTTGTCTGGCATTCCATATACTTGTGATGTCGTGTGAGTCAGTAATGTGTGGATTTGCCAGTGCTGATGAAGGGGTGTGGCATCATCTCAAGCATCAGCACCGCTGCTGGACAGCTGCGTCCCCACCATTGCATTCCCAGGAGAGTGTTCCTCATTGACTCATTCAACAGATTAATGATGTCACTTCCCCTCCACCTCCCCATCCGTTTAGCAATCATCCCAGAGGTTTTCGAACCTGGAACAAATAAACTGGGGGTCCAAACAACCCTTGGACTTAATGCAAATTAAATCTATTTGGACACTTATCGTGCGGGTCCATCTGCTGTGAACTCGACGAATGTTGGTCTCGACCTTCAGAGAGTTGGGTGGATATTTTCTCTTTTATAATTAGGGGTACATTTCATTTTCCCAAGTTGTGCAGCAAAACGAGCCTTTCAAATTGAAACATGCAATGAAATCAGCAAACAAAGAACTCGCCAAGGGTGCGTATATCGTGTCCTGTAACCCTCACTGCCTCACGCACTCCGAAAACCATCCCATCCTCACCCTTGTGGTAGAATACCACACATCAGGTCCGGCAATCTACCCTTCATGTACTCAGCCTTTTATCACGTCATCTACTATTTTGTCTTTCTATCTGATGCTAGTCAAACCATCAAGATGATGCAGCGAGTCTGGTGTTCTGTAGTACCCACCAAAGTCCCATTTCAATAGTCTTTGGACGGACCTCCATTTCTCCTCTTGGGTGAAGCATTCAATGTGGGCAAGGTGGGGTAAGATTAACCCAAGACAAGATGCCATGGCGTTGACACTCTCATCCCTGATAGGCGAATAGCCAACATGGAGCTTGGTGATCTGCACGTTGGATACTCCCCACCCTCGCCACACCAATGGCTCCCCTGAAAGCGTCACCTTGCCGTCTTGAGTGAGATTTGAACCCTCCGGAGGTGGGATCGTCCCGTCAAACTCGATGTACAACGTCTCGAGGTATGTGCAATACCTCACCACCGCGATCACCGCCCCTATGCTCGCCACCGGCCATGGTCTTTCTGTTTTCCACTCGTGTTGCCACTGCATACCCAGTTTTAGATGCCGCAGCTGCGTCAGCGATCCCGCCAGGGACGCATAGTCGGCGTCTGTCATGTGTACTGTGATAAAGAAATCCAGATCCAGCTCGCGTAACGCCGTGAACTGTTTGACAACAGACACAACCTGTTCTCCTCCGATACTGTTCACCATAAACGGCCGAGATATGCGCATTCGGACAGACTCAACGGTCAGCGACAGCAGATGGTTTGTGTCGAGGCGGTGGGGTAAAAGACAGAACTCTTGAGCGACCTTATCCAAGTGGTCCCGCAGGTTTGTCAGCAGGCGAAATGTAGTAGGGCTCGCACACACGGCCTCGAAGAAAAAGCTGACCAATTGAGAGTGGTTTGTATGAAGCGTCAGCTGGCGGACCGTATCTGGGATCCTACCAGAGACAGATATGCCCATGCAAGTGTGATCAATGTGAATGGATTCGAGTGTTTGTTTCGAAAATATCTGGTCCATCAATGGTTTTTCAATGAGACGGGTTCGCATGGTACGCAGATTTGGCCATTGAACCACCATTTGACCTATTTGAGGAAGAACTGTATCGCCGTGACTCCAGTGGCCCAGGGTGAAGGAAGCAACATTTGGACACAGTTTCGGTAGATCCGCAAGTAGCTGCCGTTCAGGGGAGCAAAAATTGTCCCAACTGCTCGTGGAGAGTCTTAATGTGGTCAGTGCAGGACCCACAAGGTACCTCAAGGATGTGATACCAGAATCTCTGGGGACATACATCTGCGACCACTCCAGGTTGATGACGTTCGGAAGGAGTGGAGCATGGGAGGCAAGTAAACGTTGACGAAAGGAATCTTGCACAACCATTCCTCCGAAGAACTTGAGAGTTTTGACACGCCCTGCATATTTATGAAACGTCGGCCATTGTGTGTCGCCGTTAGTCTTGAATAGATCCTAGAGAATGTATTAAAAGTCAACAAAACCCTGCAAGCGGCTTTGGAACACGACGAACTATCAGGAGAATCGATGATTGATGGGTGCTACAGTCGAGTTCATGCCAGAGAAGATCCAATGCGGGTGAACTGAACAAATGACAGGTTCCGGCCAAAGCAGCAAGAGTGTTTTTGGCACCTTTAGTTTCAAGGACAAATTCAAAGATGAGATTGAGAACCTCAGATATTTGGAAGCAACGATGCATGTGGTCAAGTGAGAGGGGGGTGTAACAATTCCTTGTTTGGCTACACATCCGATCGAACTCTTCTTAATTTGTACCAGCGTGCTTGTCTGTCCGAAGTTGTACAGCAAAACAGCCGTTCAAATTAAAACATGCAACGAAATCAGAGATAATAGAACTCGCCAGAGATGTGTTCATTGTGCTCTGTAGTAACATCTCAGTGCCAATAAACCCAAAGGTCCATTCTCATCCATCGCTGCACATCGGCTGAACACTACATGCTTGGGTAGATCATATCTGCTCCTGCAGTGCGGTCAAGGCCATACAAGGTCACTACGATGGAGATTGAGCCTCAGGTTCTATCTGAACGGATATCTTCCATAGCCGATTCCATTGTCTCCAGAAACATTCCGGATGAGATGGCAACGAACAGATGTGACCGATCGTAGAAGAAATGACGGGCGCAATCCCAAGAGAAGAGGGCATGGAAGATGTCGAGGCACCTGACACGAGGAAGGACGACTCCAAAACGAATCGCGTGCATTCTTACAAGGCATGAGCGAATACCAAGCTTCACAGACCGATGACGAAGAGGTCAATGAAGAAGAAGACGATGCAGTTGCAGCACGCATCTGGAGGAAATGGTCCCAATCGACGAGGCAATTGGACTGGAGGCCGAGGAAAAGGGTGTTGTGACATTCCAAGATCTTGGTGTGAATGAAGAAGAGAAACAGTGAGATGTCTGGTGTCTCTGTGGATATCTGTTCACCCGTGTGTTTCGTTCAGACTACGGGAAGGCTGATGTAATCGCGCTCAAGGGCTTTCAGCTTCTCTGATCCCTCTCTCCATGTTTCGTATAGCATTCCCTGGGTTACATACGTGTGTCCAATACACAGTGACAACCGAAGACTTGTTCCCCACCATTCCTGACCATCCGAGCACATTCCTACAGCGCCCGGCGGTGTCACGAGATAAGGCAGCAGCATCCATATCCCCATCGGGCATCCCTGCGCGTCTGACGCTGAGTACGTTCAGTTTCTTGCTGGTCCGCGTTCGTAGCTTGCTGTCCTGTACCGCCAGCCTGAACATTCGTTGTAGCATAAAACACGGCTTCCCAGGGCTCGAGTGCAGCCTCCAATTCATCAGTGCCAAAGCGCGACCGTATAACGTCAGCATAGACGGAATCGAATAGGATGTCAGGGGGTCCCTGTCGGTATCAATGATATAGGCTTCACATCCCGGACGGAGTGTGCGATCACCAAGATCTTCTTGATGATCGAAAGCATGGGCAATGTATCTCTTCTTTGTCGGGGATACATCTGGATCAAAATCCGTGGGGTCCATGGCAAAATTCGGTGTCTAGAAGCACAATGAGACTGCAATTACTTGAGAGCAGGACTATACGCACTACAAGTAATGCAATTGTTTTCCCGAGGTTACCATGTGCGATCTTGTTCACAAATATGCCATTCCGAGTATCGTCGATGCTGTACACAACATCGCTTGGGTCTCGGCTACGACGTTGAGTAAAGGTCTCTATGTACTGCCATATGTTAGTCAGAACTGTTAGAGAGACCAATGGACATGGAAACGTACATCATCCATCTTGGCGTGAGGAATTAGATGTGCAGCATGACAGTTTCTATCACGGGAGCCTGTTAAAACACACATCTTTCCATCGCGCATCGAGACGGCGCCACGGAAGCTTCCCCTTCGTTCATGCTTGATGCGGCCGGTGCTGGTCCGCGGATTTCCGATTTGGGGATCGATAGGAAACATCTTATGTTTCTCGTCGTCGCCGACATAATAGTAGAGGTTTATGTGGGTGGACGGGTGTTCTTTGGTGTCATAATCGACAATGCAGTCCTGGGGGTTTGCACTGAAGGAGAGGTGACCGCGAGCCCCAACGACGACTCCAATACATAACCGAAGCCATTTGTACAATGGCGCTGAGAGCTGAAATTCGTTGATAAACGAGATTGGAATGGAAAGGCAGCGGAACCAATTCCAGGTACAGGACTTGAGGTTCGTAGGTCCCTCTGGCCATTCGGAAAATATATGGACTGCGGGTAAATCTGGATCTCTATCCATGACGAGTCGTGGGAGTCCAGATGTTGCGTCGAGTACGAATTTGAAGTAGCGAGTCCGTGGTATGGATCGGAACGACTGGAAGTCTAAAGCTCAAACTGGACCACGTGAAAATATCGACTGGGACAAGGAGGCAAGCACTTGAATCCAAGCTGGGTGTGGATGAGACAGTCCGTGATATCGATTGGAATCCTAGAGCGCAAACTGGACAGGGTGGAGATATCGACTAGGACAACGAGGAGCCAAGCACTTGAATCCGAGCTGGATGTGGATGACAGTCCGTGGTAAGATATCGACTAGCGAGAGGAGCCAAGTACTTGAATCCAAGTCGAATGCGGTCGAGACAGTCCATGGTGAAGCGAAGCTACGATGAGGGGCTGACAGGGGAAATTTGCCAAACCGAGAGTCTCCGTCATGACGTCAATAGTTCAGCTGCATCGACCTAGTAGCTGGTTCGACCTCTATTTTCTCCGTTCTGAATACCTGAAAGGTTGCTCTCGTCAGTGATGATACCTGGACGGTGCTTTCCCCCCCATCCTCGACCACAACATGTCCTCCCAATTCAACCCGTTCAATGTCAAGGACAGCTGACGGTGTCTCGTCAAGCATCATTCGCCCTCCTTGAAAATTGCAATCGGTCATGGCCTAGGCGTTAACATCAATGCTGCCCGTCCTTGGATGTCCTTGAGGTAGCCGCATGTCGTCAGTGTCTTCAACCCCGCCGCAAGCATCGCACGTTTGGCGTCCGATATACCAGGAAGGCAGCTAGACGCACTGCCATCCGAGTCTGCACGACCTCATGGTCCAGAATCAGTTACTCGCCAGGTGCTTTATCCATCGCAACCGCTACTTTTACCTTCGTCGGCCCCCACTTTCCACCTCTGCCTCGTGACTTGCTGCACTTGCTCTTACATTGAAGACAGGTTCGCTCGGGCACTCCACGACACAGTTTGTTGTTCTTCGCGCGCTGGTCACACGGGGGTTTGTGGTCGGTCACATCTGGCCCCTCGTCTTCTTGCTCAATCGCGTCAGCTTCGGGCAGTCGCTAACAATCGGACACCATCAGCTTGTTCACTGACCAACTGGGATGAGACGCACCTTTTGTTTCACCGACATACGTGTGTTGGGCGAGCGACCAGAGGGCCTCCAGGTACGTTTCCGGTGTCCATACCACTTGTCCTTTGCTTCTGTTTCTTTCATTTTTTTTCCACGACATAGTTATCTCGCGAGCTAGACGAATGACTCAGAATCAGCTCACCGATGCCACGCCCCATTGCTTTAACCATATCACCTGTTCTTCCTCCAAATCGTCCTTGTCGTCAGGAACCGTCATCCCAACGCCGTATGCTATCCATTCTGAGTCCTTTGGATCGACGACGGGCAATGGTGCTGCGAGAGCGAGGATATCAGAAATGTTGGCCACGTGAAAAAGCGAGGCAAGAGAGAGGAAGAGGAGCGTTTTGTTCAACCTCTACGGTGCGGGGAAGCGTGACTAGATCCAGATCTCTGTACCTTTCAAAAAAGCAAATTGAGTGGAGTTGAGTTGGCCGAGGTCCTGTCCATGCAAGGAATTGCCTAACCAAGCGTGGTAGTGATTTTCCCACGACACTTTTTATCAATGCATCGACATCGTCCGACGGGACTAAAACAAGTTGAGAGTCAACAACTCACTAACTCACTCGATTTCGCTGATCCAAAGTCGTACAGCAAAACAAGTCGTTCAAATCGAAACATGCGACGAAATCAGCGATAAAAGAACTCGCCAAAGGTACGTGGCGTACGTCGTGTTCTGTGTCGCCGCCGCCTTACCAATTGCTCGCCAGGACGCACTCCACGTCCAGCCCCAAAATCACCCGCCGTGAGCACAGCAGCACAGGCTCGCCTCAACAGGCGCAACACGCAAAAGCAAGCCCAGGCCGCAAAACGCGCTTCACTCGTTGCGTCGACGCGCATATTCAACGGCGTCGACGGTGCCCCTCGCATCGTCGCCGTCATTCCCCTCTGCGAAGACATCCGTACGATCGATGCCGTGCGTGCGATCGCAGCTTCTCTCACAGAGGACGTGGACGGGATCAACGAAGATGCGGCGTTGTGGACGATCAAGTACGTCTCTACATCTACTCCTTGTTCATCCACTCACCCCGTCTTTGATAGGGC
>JBBPTB010000673.1:0-15881 GCA_038093875.1 Boletus tylopilopsis | reverse complement strand
TGGGAGGTCTGGTCAGATCGACACTAGTGTGCTTGGCACCGAGTCTGGCGGGCGCGATGGTTGGGGTCGGAAGGGGTCGTCGTTGGGGCGGGGATTGCGCGAGTGCAGCAGACGGCGCGAGGATGGCAGGACGAGAAGGAGCGGGAGCTTGCACGATGAGCGGCGGCTGGCGGGGCGGCGGCGGCATCGACTCTGGGCGGTTCCGCGGAGTGGGGAGTGGTCTGCGAGACGGACAGGCCATGTGGATGCTAGGCCCAGTTGGAGCGTATGGCTGAGTCGGGGGCGACGACATCGACGGTTGGGTCGTGTATTGGAACCCGATCGACTGGTCGCGTCCATAAAAGCGCCTTCCATCGTGCTCGACGTGTACGACGTTGTGCAGCGCTGGTCGGGCAGTGAATGCGCCGCGCCGGTCGTCGTACGCCATCGTGCTCAAAGCCTCACACTGGGAAGTGTCCCGACTCATCTAAGTTGTCACGTGATATTGTTACATTCATAAACATGTACAAATAGCCCCTATTATTTCTCGTCTCCACGTCTCCAATACGTCCCATGCGGAAATGCATACTCGGCGATGCTCGTTGCATGCATCTCCGTACTACTCCCATGTAAGAAACACACCCATCTCCGCCGTGGAACCACGACTCACCTGTACCCTTCTTTGTCGTTCTCAGGAACGACGTACCGCCCTTCCCCATTAATCGAACACGGGTACACAAAATGTTCGTGCAAGTGGTTCGCATATTCAATCACGTTCCGCTCCATTGATCCAGAGATCGCAATGTAATCGATCAGGCTGTAGGACACCGATTATGACCTGACCTGCTCCCCAACCTTACCACCCACCTCAGGTGATTAACGTGTTCGCAGAGGCCGACGCCTCCTGCGTGCGGGCACACCAACACGCCGAATCTACACACACAGACGCATCAGAACACGTCCGGGCATCAAAGAAACTGTCCCACTCACTTGGCCGCCATCAGAAGCACACCCAACACCTCGCTGACCCCACCCAACCTGCACGCATCAATCTGCGCGACATCCACCGCCTCCGCCTGAAATAGCTGTTTAAATGTCATCCTGTTGTGCGCGTGTTCCCCCGTTGCAACACCGATCCCGTACGGAGCAAGTGCCTTTCTGATGGCCGCGTGCCCCAGAATATCATCCGGCGCCGTCGGCTCTTCAATGAACCTATTTATAACGTCATTGTGGTTATTAATCGAACGTGATGAGCAACATACCATGGACGGATCTCTTCGAGTGCCTTGACATACCTGATAGCCTCATCGACATCCCAGACTTGGTTTGCATCAATCATCAGCACTGCTCCAGTCGGGCCTGCATTCCTCCCCTTCAACTCGGGACTATTTGCATCCCGAAGAGGCTTGTCTGATTGATAATTCGTAACAAGTACAGTGCCCCATCTCCGAATCACATCACATACCAGCAGGATAATTCTTGGGGTCATCAATAATGCGCCTGATCATGCTTCCCCGCCGTAAATCATCCTCAAGCGAGGCACCGACTTTCATCTTGAAGTAGGTCCACCCAGCCTGGACTGCTTCTTTCGTGAGACGTGCAACTTTCTCGTCAGAATAGCCTAATCAATCGCGCGCAGCAGATAACGGACAGCAACCATCAGCCAAGGTCACGCGATTATCAATCTTACCCTTACCGAGCCATCCTGCAGACGTAATGTAGGCAGGATACCTGGAACGCATATCATCGTCAATGAACCATCCGCGGAATGGAACTTGCGCATACCCGACTTCTTTTACATATGCCTCCCTTTCCTGTTTTCCCCCTTCTTTTGCTTTCAACATCGTCAATGCTTCCTCACGCGTGAGTGCATCAGTGATGTACCGAAACGCCGTCGCGTTCACAAGTTCTTCCTATTCATAGTCCCCCGTCCACGAGGTGAGGTATAACCCCCAAAAGGAAATGTACATTCAATATCCAATTTGCGTGAGAAGGACCAGACGAACACACCGGTGTCATGTCCACAATGAGCTTCCAGAGTGGCTTCTTTCGCGACTTTGCAAACATATCCCATACCGCATTATCGACGGCTGCAAGCGCAAGATGAATGATACCCTTCTCTGGACCGATCCTGACAAACGCCGATGACAGAACACGTGTCAAGGTTATAATCGTTCAGTTGAGTTGCCGGTGCACTGGCAGACGCCAATGAGTCGAGCTCACTCACCAGCGTAATTGAGGGTCGCCAGACAGCCAGTTCCATGCTTGGCCCATGTTGGCAAACAAGTCCTCGGGATTGCGACCTATCAGGCGTTCGGCAAGCACCTGGATAGCGTGACAGACCTATTCGCGCGTAGGTATCTGAGTTCGTCTCGTCATACAGAACAAGGACGAAACATGGAGACAGAAGCACGCCACTGGCAACTCGATCCGAGTCTGCCGGTTGAGCACAATACGCCATCACCCCTTGCCCCATCGACATCGTCATGACATATCACTTCGGAGTGACGAGCATCTCGATGACTCACGATCTCCGTTCCACGACCGATGGTAAAGGTCATTCCGTGTCCCACGAGGTCGTAATCTGTGTAGAGGGTGACATATGCTGCAGAGTAATCGCAGTCCGTGTTCCTTTGCAAAGTGTCGCGATTGGTTGTTTCATATCAAGTTAGCTGGGGGCTATCACTACATCAAGAGTCGTATGGCACTCACATTGCATCACTTCCGTCGCCCGTGAGCGAGGTCGGGAAGCGAACGTCTATAGAACGGCAAAGGTCATCAATCAAATGAGGACTGATTGACGGGTCTCACATACCGTGCGTTTCAAAGCGAGTGAATTTTCCGGGCATCGGGAGGCACGGTCAAGATCCAAGACTAAACCGAAGAATGTGGATGTTGGGTCTTTGGACCCGGCTGGGAGGAAACAAAGGCTTGGAGGCGACGACCGTCCTAATAAGTAAAGACGGGTGACTGGGAAACACCAAGGTCATCTGACAGGGGGGTGGGAGTGCCTCGGACGAGCCTCGCACTGGCAACGGTGCCTAATCTTTTAAGACAACGACCCGCGACAGGTACTAGCCTGGAACTTATCGACGATCATGATCGAAGTCTCGATCGTCGAGTATGTAAATTGAAACTCGGTGGGCCCCTCGGCCGCAGTTACCAGCAATCTCGGTAGAGCGACGCACACGACGCCGTAGCGAGCCTCGGCGGGGATCGCGTCCACCATGAATCGTGGAGGTGTTTTAAACGTCCGAATCGTGTGGTCGACTCGGCTTGTCCGCAGGATCGCTACACTTCGTACGGATGGTGTTTCGCGACATATATACATGTTCAATATTGTGATGGACACTGGACCGTAGCGATCGATCGGCCACCCTTTGACCAGGGCAAAATCCTGCCACCTTGGACAACAATCCAGGACAAATACAGTGGACGTGATAGGATCATGAAACAAAGAACAGAACAGACATACAAGCAAACCGAGCAAGGTGTGAGTAGAGTACGAGTAAACGGGTGCCTATTCGTGGATCACTAGTCGAGCGTCAGAGAAAAGAGAGAAAGACATCAAACCGTCGAAGAGAAATCGACGAGTATCACCACCAAAAATCCCATCATGCAGTCTGTTTCGTCGATCCACTATTCCCCTGCCAGAGACAGACCCACATGATAGATACGCCGGTCAGCAACCCTTGCCCGCAATCCAACCACGTTTTCTCGCGTGCGCTTAGTTCACGTCGTCCAGCTTTTCCTTGTCACCGGTCGCTGCCGCCTGCTCGGCTTCCACATCAAATGTCTCCACGAGGTCGGGAACGTCGTCGTCATCGTTTTCCACAGCATCAGCTGTTGGCCTCTGTTGGCCTTGTTGGATTGCTTGGTAAGATTCTGCAAGCTTGCGCAGCGACGCGAGAGAATCAGGGCCAAGCTGGTTGAGGATGCCAGGAACGAGCTCTGTAAGCTCCTTGACGTGTCCTGCACCATAAATCGCAAAAGTGTTGGCAGACACCGCGGCATGAACTGTTCAGAAATAGCAGCATGAGATTAATACCTCAGATCACTTTCATGTCCGACGGAACACATTGTAGTGAAGGAAAACGCGGCTACGAATTTGAGATGGGATCAAGGGGAAGGACGTGCCTTTTGGAGCGGTAAAATGTAGTACATTTCCATCCTCTCTAAACATGTTTACTTCCTCCACTCCAGTGATAGGTTGTACGTTGAGTTTCTTGAGTGCGGCTTGTAGTTTTTTGTCGTCTTGCGCGGCCGAGGGTTTAGTTTTTCGGACGACCTTCCGACGCATGGTACCCTTTCCACCTGGAATAAGTTAGAAGCAATAATGTGGGGGGAAGATGGAGAGACAGATGCGGTGGTGTTCACACCGCGGGTATGGCTGGACAAATATCACTCACCAAGCCTGTTGGCCGCAGCCTGGGCCTGCAGTTTGGCCAATTTTACTGGATCCATGTGGAGCGGTGGATGGGGATCAGAGATGAGCCTGCGGAGGGATGAAAAGACACAAACAAGGTTTACACACAAATACGTGTACACAAGCGACCCACGATAAGATAATCTCTCCCATTGTCCTCCTCCACCATGTCCCCAATCCAATTCCACATCCGCCCCGCTACTATCAACGACGTCGTGTGTAGCGTACCCAAATTAATCCCACAACGCGTGTCACTGACAAGATTACCAGGACCCGCTCTTGCAGCTTGTCCGCGATCTCGTATGGGGCTCATCTCTGCCACTGCGCAACCAGTATTAACGCTTGCACAGGCCATATATGAGAAGGAACCAGAGTCCGCAAAAGCCACACCCGAGCTGGTATGCACGCCTGTCTTCCACTGACGGCATTTACCCACCCACCCACCGCAGTTCAGAGAAAACATTTTTGAAAAGCGCTACGCACATGCCCTCCTCGCGTTCCAAGGCACTTCCGAGGACCCCGGCGTACCCTTGGGCATGGCCCTTTACTTTTTCAACTTTTCCACGTGGACAGGAAAGCCAGGAGTGTTTGTACGTCTGCGCGCAGTCACTGTTTCCACACTTGACCGTCAGACAGCTCGAGGACTTGTTCGTGAAACCAGAGGCTAGGAACCAGGGAATTGGCAAGGCATTGTTCGCCGAGCTTGCAAAGGTGGCACTGGAAAGGGTATGCATATAGCTTGCTCATCGCCCCTCTCTGTAGACCAACCACGTTTATCTCCCCTGACAGAACTGCGGACGTCTTGATTGGTCCGTACTCACGGTGGGTTCTGTGCCTGGCATGACGACACTAGGAAATTCATACATTGGCGCTGGTAGTGGAATGAGCCGTCCATCGCATTCTACGAAAAAGTTTTGTCGGCTAAACGCATGGACGGCTGGATGGGCATGCGGTTGACAGACGAGGGTATTGAAAATCTGACAAGGTTTGCACTCGTTGCCAACTGAATAATATTTACCCTGTGGTATAGCCCACCTCGATGTGAATCGTATGTATTCATATACTCGATATGATGTCGCGGCAGTGCCAACCTAGTTGCCCCTGATACGTGACGCAGCGCTGGTGGATGCACCATGGTACAGCAAAGCAGACGAAAAAGGGAATAATGTCATATTCCATCATAGCTTGCGCCACCGGCCTGCAAGCATTTTGTCGGATATGTCAGAAAAGGTTAGTGCAGATGCACGGCAGTCGGAGCGAGTCCCTCACCTTGCGGAGCCTGGAGATGATGGGTTCCTCTTTCAAGTCGTCCATTTCGCGAGCGGCGACCTCGATTGAGTAAACAGGCAGTACCTGTTTGACATTTGCTGCGTGGACAGAAATCTAAATTGTGCAGAGGGTCAAAGTTAGTGTTGGCATCACAGGGTAGAGTGCGTGTGTGATGCGACCATGGAAAAAAGAAAAAGAGACACCACATGACGCCGATGGCCTGATACACGCGGCGCCGCACGTAAACGAGAGACCGACCTTTGCCTTTCGCATCACCTTGCAGCCCGATCCGATCCATACGACGAGGATGAACTTTTCCCGCTGGGATTCTTTGTCGTTGGCGTAAGTGACGCGTACATAAGCGTACGAGGCCCTGGAGTCATCAAGGGTGTCTCGGAGCTCCGCAAGGCCACATGTTCCCGTCTTTGTGACTACAAGCTTGTCTGAGTGATCGGACTAGTGCGCGTGAGGACGGCGTATTGGGACGACAAGGCGGGGGCAACCGAACCTCATAATCCAAAAGCAGCCAATTGGTGTCGGACTTGTCAGAACGGACGTCCAGATAAGCTATAGGAGAGCTGGTTGAGTGGGATATGTCTGCCAGTGGCACTTGTGCTGACCTTGATTGATACGTTCGTCGGACACGTCTGCCATGATGGACCGCTGGTTTTGCTGGCGACGTTGCTCGTGCGACGGGTCGGACACACACGATCGGGGGATGCCGACACCCGTCGAGATCGCGGAGTACGAACGAACGTCTTCTCTGTGCGTACCATGTCATTGCGAATCCATTGTGCGGTGCTACCTCGTCGTCTCTACTCCCGCCGTGTCCCTCCCCGTAACTGGCAGTTGGCCGGACACGTTCCCCCTACATCTCTTCTCTTTGACAGCGACGCCCCAGCCCTCGATCTCACCGAGGACGAACCTCCATCACCCCCCCAAAAACGCCCCACTGCACCTCCTACCCCTGAGCAGTGGCGACGGCATCGCGAACAGATCAAAAAGGCATTTCCAGATGGCTGGAACCCCACGCGTAAACTGTCGCGCGATGCCATGGACGGACTTCGTTCCCTGCACGCGTTGGACGAGGACACTTTCTCGTGTGCGGTTCTCGCGGACAAGTTCAAGATCAGTCCAGAAGCTGTCCGCCGGATATTACGGAGCAAGTGGGAGCCATCGAGAGAGAAGCGATCCCAGTTGGCAGAGAGGGAAAGAAGGAGCAGAGAAGTATGGATCGCGAGAAGAAGACAAGAGGAGATGGACACCGCAGTTCAGGTCCTCTCAGACGCTAGACAGTACGACAAACCACGCCCGCCCACAAGGTCAACGCGAGTCAAGTCGAACGACAAGTTCTTTTTCAAGTGACGTCTGCCTCTCCAGACGTGCCACGAAGCCGTTTTTCTTGGAATTCTTTTTACATATTCCCAAGCTAGACAAGCGTAAACGCGTCGTCTTACATGTCATCGATTCATGATCTATCTCGCACCTCTGTTTCGTCCGATTCACATGGTCAATCAATCCAGTAATCCAATTGTCCATTCTCATGCACCCTTTGCATACCATCGAGGCATGCGTGAATGTGGTAAACTACTCGATCTCAAAAACTACACATTCGGTACGTGACTGATCAAGGTGAGTATACAGTAGTATAACTAAAACAAGGTCGTTGAGGAGAAAATATACCCAAAGTACGTGGTCCCGAATTTATTCGGAATCCTGATGTTGATAAATAAAACATAAAACGTCGTTAACTATAAGGTCAAATGAGCGTGTGCTGAATGATGTAAGATGTACAGTTGCAGGTGGGGCACAACCAGAGTCCAGTGTCCACGTTCAGTCCAGTCAACGGCCAGCTTGACTTATAAGGATACTTCGGCCTTGTCATAAGCTAGGTGATAAATGTCTTCGTCGGGCCGACACAAAAGGATATCGTTCCAATTAGGTTGAGGTGATGAGCTGGACTGTGCTCCCGTAGAATCTACAATCGAATACCGGAACCGCAAGAGCATCATCGAAGTGATAAGTTTGAGCTCTATACGTGCCAAGCGTTGGCCAAGGCAGGTGGTTTTACCTATAGACGCGACGGGTCAACCTCACAGCAAACCACGTAATGATCCAGCTACACTCACCACCTCCCCACCCAACGTAGCCGAACGGCGTATTCGCCTCCTTGCGGCTCGGGTCAAATTTCCACGGATCGGGGTATAGCTCCGGGTTGAGATGCACGTCCGAGAATGGATAAACAATATATGCCCCTGAAGGGATGGTTTTCGAATCAATCATTGTGTCAGGTCCGAGGTTGCGACGCATGGCCGTGTGTGGCTGAGCAATCCGAAGGGTCTCGCGGATAAGGGCATCGAGGACAGGTGTTTCTGCTTCCCAGGCTTCCAACGGAATGGATGCCAAACATGACGCGAGCGAAGGACCAGGCACTGCTTCGAGACTGTACGTCGAGAGCAGTCTTCGAATCTCCCAGATAGCCTTGTCCTTCCATTCCATGTTGTTGCCAAGAAAGGTTATGAGCCATGATGCTGTGGTACCAGTCGCTCGGGCGCCAGCGACCAACAAACCCATGATGAACTAGAGACACGTCAGCGGGACACCAACAAGCTAACATCTGATCGCTCACCCCCACAATCACCAGCCGCTCCTCCTCTGCATCAATGAGTACCTGGAGGGTGTCGTCCCGCGGCTTACCACTCTTCAACCGAGCGTCAATGGCGCGCGAGACGATGTCGTACACCTCCTTCGTCGCTAGTAGTTTCCTAAGCATGCTTGGGAAGGGCAACCAAGGAAGCAGAACAGTCGTCGGGGTCGTTCCGTTGTCCAATATATCATAGAGGCTTTTCAGCCGTGCGACTAGTGCAGGATCGTCTGCAATTTCTTGACTAGTAAGACTGCGTACAGTAGTTTGGAAAACGAGCTGTCGCGTAGAAGGAGGAAACTATTAACCACCGGCAACGCAACGCTGTCGTTTAAGAGCATACTTCATATATTTTCTCAAAAGGGTCGAGTGTTCCATTGGGGCCCCAAGTGTCCATCACCCGTTGACAGTCCTCCAGAATGGGGAGAATGACTGAGACCAGGAGTTCAGCGACATGCATAGACAAGGATTGGCTATACGTACGCTGTGTAAGTTGTTCATTTTTCTGCAACGAGACAAGACGTTTGTGAATGCGGGCTATTTCGCGAGTTTGAAGTCCGGAAGTGACGCCCTTGACCATAGGGATCTAGCAGTGGCACATCACAACCAAAGTACATAACTAGAGAAAACAACACGTACCGCACCAGACAAAACCTTGAATCCTTCTGTTAGATCGAAAGATCTGTTTGCGAAGAATGCTTTTCGAGCCGACTCCCCGGATACAACGATGACGGTCTCCTGGATATGACGTTATCAGCCGCTTATGTCCGGAAGGCAGGTGGCACACTGACGCGCAGCATGTTAAATTGGAACAACTTCTCTCCCGTCTTGTGGAACCCGTCATTCAAGAAGTCAAAGCGCCGTCGAAAGAACGGAACAATGGCAAGGAGGTGGGGACCAGGTAAATAAACAGGGGCGTGGGCGGAGAGATCGTCCTTGGACGAACCATTGCCAAATACCAAAAGTGCAAAAAGAATGAGGAAAGCCAGGATGACTTGGACCTTAAGACTCGACATAAGAAAGGCATCAGTGGCCGACTCCATGCCGACTGTGTACATGACTGAGAATGTGGAGGGGTTTTTGATAAGAGGGGAGGGGGGGGGAGGGCGGCGAGTGTTGAAACGCGATTGATGCGACCTCTTTTAACTAGTTCCGGTCAAGTGCACGTTGAGTCCTGTGAATCTGACATTTAGAACAGCATGCTTCAGGCCGAGGTGCCTACCTTTACTGGTGCCGCTTGACCTCCAAATTCATTCAAGATCCTTGGCGATCAAATCCTCGGTTCCGCGATCTTGGAAGACCATTAGAGATGAATCTCGCTCCCGCGTGCGACAGGCGGGAGCCGTCAGTCTGCAAACGCATTTGGACAATTAATGCAGTACAAGAGCGTCAACCCCGTTTCCTGTCAGTCACCGTCCCCATGAGTCATGTGTCAACACCCAGTCACGACTTTTGACAGGATTTTCAACCCTGAGACGCAGTACTGGGTACCTAAAGGCGAAGTTTTTGGCCTCGAGGTATTCGTGCGGCGGTAACTTTGCGCCTAGGGACTGCATTCATTCGTCATAGTACTTCCGACGGAAGCCGATCGTCCCAGCATTACGCCCGCTCATCTGTGTAATTGGAGTGAAGGACTTGCCAGATCCAGCTTCATAGAGGTATAGATTTTGATCGCGGGCGGTTCCGAGTGAGGTCGGGCATTCCACACCCGAATTTCTAATGACAATCCATATTCATTTGCTGGAATGTCTGAAACACCCCGCCAGCGTGTATACTCTTTCCGTTTATCACTGGGTGTGGGCCGGTCGAGTGGTCCGACAAGATTTTCCGCCTCCAGAGCGTGGGAAAAACGGTAATTGGTCAGTGCGCCACATCGTGACATACGCCGCCAAACTGAGGTGCGGTTACTAGCGCCCCTGTGCCAGCTGAGCACACAGAATGAATGAGTCAACACAGCTGGGACCACAAGTCGTGGAAATTCAAGCGCAAGGCAAAAAAATAATCAGGCTTTCCTTTCCGTTCGGGAACGTGGTTGGCTCTGAGCGGG
The DNA here is from genome assembly GCA_038093875.1 of Boletus tylopilopsis. Taxonomy (NCBI): domain Eukaryota; kingdom Fungi; phylum Basidiomycota; class Agaricomycetes; order Boletales; family Boletaceae; genus Boletus; species Boletus tylopilopsis. The sequence goes on along the minus strand of JBBPTB010000673.1, from coordinate 5,516 downwards.
AATGAAATCAAAAGAGCATCATGGTAAACGAGGAAGACACACTAATTCAATGCACCCACTATGTTAACGTACCCGAGGTAACCAACCAACCAAGGCCCATCTCGGAGAATACTTTCATCGTGCCATCTCTCTTGACCGGCTGCATGACGGGCAGCATCAGCAGATGATCCGAGAGGGGTATATGCAAGGCCCAAGGAGATGATAGGACGGGATGCCGGTTTACAGGCTCCGTCGGGTACTACAAGCCACGCTTCTACACCGACTGCGGTGTCGGTGCAGTCCATTAGCGCCGCCTCGCGTCCTCGGTATTCAAGGCGATGTAGATGCGCGACTATGAAACATCCGGAAAATACGGGAGACTTTGAAAGATACTCACAGACACCGGCAGATGCATAAGTTGGCAAAGGGGTGCCGTCCTGTTCGATATAAAAACCTTGAACCGTCTCAGTCTGAGAGAAAGTCACGTGTTCTTCGACGGGCCAGCAGTGGAACTTGCGCAAGAGTAAAAGAGGACTACAGGATCCTTGTTGTGGACTTGTCCACCCCCGTCTCGTCCAAAAGGTGACGAAGAAATATAACGAAAAGGATTGCACCCCAAAAGTGAGGACTGAGACTGTAAATATCGGGTAAAACGGATGCCATCTGCATTACTGGGGCGAGTGAGCGTGAGGCTAGTCTGAGGCCCTGGCTTAGCTCATTGTGAAAGCTGCTCATTTGAAAATTTTCATTGGCAAGATTTGTGAGCATTCATATGTATGAATGGACATAAAAAAGCACTCACAGCAGACTCTCCACGCGTTTGGAACCCTGAACAAACCACGTTGAGCATTGGGTGTGGCGGACGGAGCAAGCTACCTCGAGGGTACTCACAGATAGGGTTTCCATCATCGTTCCGAGTGTCACAGAACTGAAACATTGATTATTATTTTTTTCCCGAGACGAGCGAAGCGATAATGTGGATGCAGAGGATCAAACCCGCTGTGTTGCGAACGATTGCCCTTGTCATGAGTCGTGGGAAAGCTGTGCGGGCCGTTTTCGGCTCATTATTGCCGTAGTGGGTCTCTTCTCAAACCACGTTGCAAGGTACAAATGCTATGATGATGAATGCTATACGACATTAGGGTTCGGGTTACAAACACGCTCAGAGAGCAAGTTCATGCTCGGGAGACCGCAAAAAAAAAAATGGTACGCCATTGACAACACGTCCTTCTAAGAAATAAAAACCTTTTTCAACGCCGTAAAGTCGCAAACTTGACCAGAGCGTGGACATATGACTTTGCCGTTGTTCCTGGCGGCCATCTCTTCAAGTGCCTGGTAGCGGACGAAACCGTAATGAATGCGGTAGGAACGTGCGCGCTTATGTCGTACGTACCTCGGTCGAGTAAACGTATCCATTGGGAAAGGCCATCGGCATGTTATCCTCGTCCATTATTTTACCGCTCATATAACAGACGATAGTGGAATTGGCATGATGACTAAAAGGCACCTCTTTTCCAAGGATGCTGATGTTTGGGTCGCACACCGGACAGTCGACGTTGTGCGTGAGATCATAGCAAGCAGGCAGCTTTAGGGAAGTAAGTCCAGCGTAAAGCGCAAGATGCAAAAGCGGTTCCGTCGGCAAACTGTTCAATGAATAAATTGCGAGGCGGAATGCTTGAATCAAGGAGGTCCAACGAGACCCGTCGTAGAGACGCTACAACGCCGTGAGACCCGGCGGAAATTGTTTTGATGGGCCACGAACCTTGTACTGTCCACAGGTGGTAGAAGGCTGGACCGCCAGAAGTGCCATAGCTTGCGTAATCTGCTCCAAGTGTGTCTCTTGCCATGGAACGAGGTACTTTCTTGCATATGTAATTGCTTCCTGCGTTTTCCGAGAGCGGGCTAATTCGATGTATTCCTGTAACCGAAGTTCGAACTCGAGAGTACTCTACAGGACCCGGAAATCGGAGTCAGGTACAGGATCGCATAGCTCAGCTCTTACCTTAATCTTTCTCAACGCCGTTTTATTTTCGCTGCACCACGCTATAGCTTCAGTACAGCTGTGCCGGCAGAGCGCGCGTTCGATCCTGTGGATATCCATGAAAAGATCAATGTCCACGAGGGTCTGCACGATATGAATTTTCAGTGTGTGGTCCAGCAGAGACTGACCACAGGGTTAACGCACTTCAATGCTCCTCTCTTGGACTAGTTTTCTCGCGGTTTTTTCCCGGCCCATGCGGAGCGTCCAGTCGACCAGCCATCGGTCTAACCGCGTGTCCGCCCAACGTGAAAACTCAGGGCAATTCGTGGTTGGTAGACCCTCGATCAACGCGAGGTGTTGAAGCCGTTCATGGGTAACGTCCAGTGTAGGCCTGCCATTGTTTTCCTGGAGGTCCGAAAGCTGTTACAGAGAACGCATCTGATGGATCATTCTGAGGCGCACAACACACGAGGACCGACCTTGCGTTTTAAACTCTCCATCCGCGCTATCATCCCATCAACGGTCTTAGCTGCATCCTCAAGGTTGACCTCGTTGCCCTTCGTACGTTTCTGGAGTTCATTCGACGCCGTCTGTACGTTACCCAATTCGCGCTCGATGTTCCTCTGGGATGCACGAAATACTTTGCGGTAGTTCTCATAGGGTACCTGGTAGGGATCTCGGTGAAGAGTGCTCAATCCCAAGGTGGCGGTTTGACGTACGCGCACAAATGGTTGCTCAAAGAGCATAACACCATCAACGTTGACCTTGTTCATGCTCATGGCGACGGATTGTTAGAACCGTTGGCCTTGTCTGTTGGCGATGTGCAATGTTCAGCTGAATGCCGCTGAGTGACGTCGATCGTGGCCATCACGTGATAAACCAAGCTGTGCGCAGGGTACGGATGGCATTGAGAACACGTTTATTCCAGTGCGGACACACGCGTCACAGGGGAGAAAAGTCTTTCATTTCGCAGTGGCTAGAATTCTATGTGCCAAGGATTGGGCCCTGGCGAGAGTGTAATCATCCATTCCTTGTCACTCGACTCTCCCGTCTCCACACATAAATCTCTCTCCCGAGCGAGACTATCAGAGGCACTGAGATAGAAGCAAACAGAGGAGTGTAAACAGCATATTTGTGCTCGGCAGGAAAGTATAGCATTGCCAGCATGCCTGGATTAAAGAAAGCATGCGAAGCCAAAGACAAGGCCGCACTGGACCATTGCAACGGAACCGCAGGGGGTTCCACCGTGGAACGATAAGCCTATGACAAATTGGCCCGTCAGGGTAGGGGTGCAAGGCGAACCAATGGGATCCAGACCTCCTCGAGGGCTGACAGCGCATTCTGCACATCTCCCCTGACCTTATGGTCGACAGGCATCGATTCGATTTGGTCCACGAGCTTCACAATGCTGTCAAGTGTCTGTTGGCTGTTTAGTATATTTTCCGAGGTCCGGCGTCGAAGGAGGGCATCCAATTGCCAGTCGGATAGTGGTGAAGCCACCTCAGACGACACGCCACGAGGAAGCGAAGGAACACCCAGCAAGGCAATGAGTTGATCCGAAAATGCAGTGAAGACAGGCACCAGGTCCACTGCAGTCAAGTGTGCCACCCTCATATCTTCCATATCCCTGTTTAGAATGAAGATACCGCCCCACTGGGGAAGAAGAAATGCATTGTGTTGCGTAGGTGACCCTGACATAGCTTCAGTCACCTGAACAGCCAGAAAGTAATCGACTCTTACCGTGTGGGTCAAGGATACGAAGAGACTGCCGGGATGACGACGGTACAAACAACACAAAATGGAGCACAGGGTCATTGGAGACGCCGGAAGCTGAGCAGTGTGTCAGAAATCTTACCAGACGTCCAGTGGATGGAATAATTACACAATGTCCATTCAGCGGAGTTGACGAACACGGTCAGATCCTCAGGGGTGACACCGTGAAAGGAAGTGTTCCCATCAGTGAATTCCATCGGTTCGAACGCCAACGGTGCGTGGTACTGTACCTGACTTTCGACGGTGGTATTATGAAGCACATTCAATTTGGAAAGGATTGGGAGCAGATGGCCTGCAGGCAAGTCAAATATCGAAAGGTAAATGAAATGGGACGACGTTCCTACAATCGCAGGCTCAATGTCCCAAGAATTAACAAAGTGATCAGACGCGGCGTTTTCGTTAAGCAACGTGAAGCCAAGTCGATAGCGGCTACTGTATTGAATAATGCGTTGTTCTTGCATCGGGGAGATCTCCGGCGCAAGCAGTCCGGACAAGATGTCAGCCAGGCGCTGAACTGCAGGAAAGATACCGTGCGGTGAGGCACTGAATACGTAGTAATGACGGTCTGACCCACCTGACGCATCGTCTGGGCGAACAAGCAGCTGCCTGGAGGACCTGACGGCGGTGCGGTCCCCGAGGACGACAGTGTATGCATTTGAAGCCATGCTCTGATGGTCTATAGTATTGTTTATCAACTGGGTCTCCGTTCCCCTACTTGGCTCCTCGCACCTCCATTTTCACCAATACCCACACGAACCTCCAAGTTTCTCCACGCAGGGGAAGCATGAAAGGTCTGAGCAAGAACTTGCTGGAGTTCTCTCGCCAAATGGGGGGTACTGTTTCCGAAGCTCGATGCATCAAGCTGTACATCCAGAGGAAAGACGAGCTTCTTATTGAGCTGCGTCTTTACGCGGTCCGAGGGCAGGGCGATACGTTCGATACTTGTGAGCCTCCACCAAAACGGAAGCGCGAGAATGATTATAGCCCAGTAAGAGCCTAGGACGAGCCTTCGTATCGTTGGGGACTCGAAAGGGAGTCTCTGGGGTTCCTTGAGACCGTGGCTTGGGTTGGCATCCATGGCAAGTTCATGTACATGGACGAGACAACCTCGAGCATGGTCAGCGGAGTTTTAAACGCTTTCTCCCTCATACTCCCCTCTTGTCTTCCGAGTCCACGCACGGTCGAAAGAATTGTTGGTAGGACTCGAATTTCAACACGGCTCAGCTCGTTTCGACCCGCAATTTCGTGCTCTGCGTCGCAATATAGTCTTGCGACATCGTTTATTTTCTTTCAAGACTCTTCGCGGCGCTTCAGTTATTTCGAAAGCTGGCTTGAACATGTCCTCTATTAGCTATGGACAGTTGTCTCCGACCGGAACGTCATTGCCTCACGATTTCCGCCGAGCTTCAGCCGGTTTTCCATCATACGATGTCAGTTCTGATCGAATGCCTTGCTTCATCAGTTCCTCAAAGCTTTTGCATAGCATCTCTCTCGTCGTAGATCTCCTTCCCCGGGTCGATTTACAAGACGCCTCACCTACGATAGTTACAAGCCTCGAAATGGGGCTTATTATGATGACCATCCTAACTGCTACAGGCCAAACACTTACAGACCCCAGCGGCACTATAGCCGTAGTCCGTCTCCCCCTCGTCACGACCGCACGAGACCACAGGAACGTCAGTGGGACCACGCCTCCCGATGGCAGCATAAGCGCCCTTCTCTGAGTCCACCTCCATGGGACAAAACTCGTCGTGATACCCTTGCCGAGAGGATGTTTGAACCT
>JBBPTB010000672.1:0-15911 GCA_038093875.1 Boletus tylopilopsis | reverse complement strand
GGTGGCGTATTGGGGACGTGCCTTTCCAAAGATTCGGCCCGTGCTATCAAGAAGCACGGAGGGTTTTCCAGGCGACGGGATGTTGCCCTGGATCCAGGTCTTCTGCCCTCCAGTTCCAGAGTACACGTGACCTTGGCCCCATGAAGCGATGGTAGTAGTGCCTCCAGCGAGAATAGTAGCGCCATTGGCAACGCCAACAGCCGTTGGAACGTTAGTTAGTACGATGTTGTTGAGAACTAAAGAGAAAGGAAGCGTGGCGTTACTGGCAACGGAGGACCGAATGAATACTGGCGTATCGGTAACGAATGCATCGATGATCGCCTCAGAACCAACACCCTATGGTGGATCAATATGGAAAGCAAAGAGGTGGAAAAAATAGGTTTACCTGCTTCGCTTGCGTAGCTCCACCAACATTCAAGTCAAATCCAATCTGTGAAAAACGATCGGCACACTCTTGGCCAAGGCGCAGACAGCTGAAAATCACATGCCTGGCAGCTATTGATGGTTACATCCTGGAAAGTGAACCCTGTTTGGCTATCGACAAAGGTTCTCATTAATCGAGAGCGAAATAACGAACCCCAATTCCAGATACCCGATACGGCTGGGGAGCACCAAATGAGTGGTCATTCACGTATATCATAACCGCACTCACCGACGCGGGCATTATTGACTGTAAGGTTACGAACTGTAAACTGCTGATTCCCGACTTGAACGCCAATCTTTCCTGCACGAAAATTCATCCATTTGTCCCATTTGCTGAGGGGATTGGTTACCTCCATTAAAAACGATGTCTATTGACATGTAAGCGTTCACGTCATACATCATAATAGATGCCTAGGTACCTCCCATGAAACCACCACTAGAAGAACGAAAGCAGGTAAAAATGAACCAATTCAAAGTATGGCGAGTCCATACCTGCCATTCTCCATGAACATCCCTGGACATGAGATATTAGGTTCGCACAAAGAGAAGCCACTCGTTTCTCACCCTGATGATTGGTATCAGGAGCGGTGGACATCTCGACTAAAACGTTCACCAAAGAAGTGGCCTGAGCCACTTGCCAATGCAAGCCAATTGCCGCATTTCCAGAGGGAATTTGCCTCAGATCGATAACCAGGTTCCGCACGGAGCGGAAACTACACGGATCTTAGCACGTGACTTATCCAAGGGAATTGACAATCCGTACAAGTTGTTCTGATTGGTAAACCATTGGGCACCCCAGCCACCCGGGATGTATGGGTCAGCATCTGTGTGGCGTCAGATTCAATACCATCACGAGATCTAACGAAACTGACCAATGACCGCAAATCCACTGAATTTCGAGCTCGCAAGAAGCGTCGGTGGGTTCTTTGCATCACCGATCATTTGGGTATAGTAGTAGGTATCGATAGCTGACGAAACGAGATAAATGCTAACCATAGGTCAGCAGAGTATGTGTTGATTCGATTGACCGATTCACCCTTGCGGAAAATACAATATTGCCGGGGTAACGCTATAACCTTCCGCTCAGTTACGAAGCATGAAGGGAGAGAAACCTCATACGTCGACTCAGTACAGGAGTTTCCACCGCAGCGACCTCCAGACGACATAGCTGAACTGCGAACAAGGAAGTGAATAGAAGCCCTCTCCAGATCATCAAAAACCAACTTGATGGCGGCCGTATCATCAGTGATGCCATCCCCTTTGGCTCCAAAGTCTTTAACGTTGCGAAAAACTTGATAAGAACTTGGGTTAGAACTGAATGGGGCAGTTCCCTGGTGTTTTATTGTTTCAAGCCAATATGGATCAGTGGGTGACGCGGTTCCACTCCCAAGAGGAGCTGAGCAAGAAGAGCCGAGACCAGAAGCCATTCGAGAGTTGCACAGTATTGTGCTGAGGAGCAGTGCAGAACACAAACGCATGGCACAGAAGATGGTTGCGAAAGCAGTGAATGTGTTGAGAAATAAGGATGTTAAGCTCTTTATATACCCATTCCGAGTCTCTTAAGTGCTGTACACGGACTCGACCGAAGGAGTGTGACAACGAAGCTTGCGAGCACAAGGTATAGGTGAGTAGCCGACATGAGGAAGGACACGAGCATACCGGGCCGGCAAAATCGATCATCGCGTGGCTTGGCACGCACGTCGGCCGCATTCTACGGCTAGTGCTGCTGCCAGTGAGAAGAGAACATCAACGAAATTCAAATTGGCTCATTGCACCCGACAGTTCATGGTTGTGGGATAAGGCCAACCAGCCAAGATGTGTCATTTTAGCCGACATGAAGGTTAGGGGATGAGCTGAGAGGGTGTCAGAATTACTGGAACGCATCCGAAAACATGATGAAGCGGAACATTGTCATCACCGGAATGCCAGGTCAGTTACATAACCAATGTTCAAAATCATCAATTGCTGCACGCTTCAACGGCCATACAAATATTCGGATCTCAGTCATCTGAGCCTGAATCCTTTAAGTTAATCATTTGCCGTATAGAGTAAAGCCGCCCTACCTACTGGTGGCTGCACGCACCACCACCTGCGAAATGAATAGATTTGGAAATACCCACTCCAATAAACCTCGACATTATCGGAAATCTTGCGCTCAGTTATCACCGAAAGAGTTGTTACATTCCGAGTGTTGCACGCCTACTAGGTCTGTCAGGAGGAGGGACGGATCTCCTACCGAGGAAAACACATGCCACGTGGGGTCTTCCGAGATCAATCCCCGGATAGAAGGGATGGTGTGTAGCCTGCAGTCACATGTGCAAAGACGTTAGGAGCCCGATGACAGCCAGACGAACCATGAGGAGAGCGTATAAGCCAGAGTCCACCCTGGGTCGCGCTGGCTTTAGGAATGCAACAGTGCACATGGTGCGGATGATATGGTCCCCTTCCATACACAACGCCGCCAAACTCTTTCACACACAGCTGATCGTTCGCATGGTGTAAGAAGCATGATTGAAGATACAATTTGGAAGGGCTGTAGCTCGAAGGGATCATGCTAACCATCAAGAGCCGCGGAATCGACTGCCTTGAGGACGTGGTAGATCAATCGATGGCACGGATCAAGCTGAATCAGTACCACACCTCACAACCCCAGCTTTACTAGCAGAGGATTTCTACTTCCTGTCAGTTGCACACCACTGCGAAATTGCTTGAAACGGTAGACAACGCATTTCAAAGCAAGTTACATAAAGAGCCGGATGAGTTGCAAGTTTTCGATGACAAAAATTTGACCACGGTACTACAAACAAATTTACGTCAGCGGCCAGCTTCCCACGTCGATCCGTCAAACATCGGTTCAGAGTGTGGCTCCCGCCGCCGCCGCCACAAATTCCGTGCTTTCTACTTAGCAAATCTCGTCCAGGTGATATCATGACATCACAAGGAAAGGAGCACGCATCCCTGCCCGATCAGGCCGCCTCGGTCGTCGCGTCGCGTTCAAAATGCTATGATCCGTGGCTCGATCAAAGATGGGTCTGCGTGAACCCTAAGTCCCATTCTATTCCTTTGCTTACCTTTGGTTGCAGTGATAGCAGATGATGCCCCACAAGAACTCCTATGGAGAATTCTACTGAAAGTTTTTTTGTTTTTTTATTTCTGAAAATGATTGCGATAACAAGATCATCTAGTCCGCGGATGGAAACAGTAAAGTGTGACCCTGATGTAACAGCGTTTTTCCATCTTGTTTATTTTGTACAATCCAGAGTGGTCTGACTGAGGTTGTTACTCTCCAAAGTCTTCTTAACATCCTCCACTTTACGCAGAGAGCAATACGAGCTAACCCATCGCTTCGTATTCCTAGAGGCTTCCGACTATTGGAGAAGGATGGCATGTGGCATGGTTTGATGATAGACTTTTCTCGTTTGGATTAGTGAAAATAGGCTCATGAACTGCCTGTAAAGATAGACGACGATAACCACTGGCACTCTGGGGACCTCGGCATCACATGAATCTGTTTATACGTTCAGCCTCGACATGTTTCCTAACCTTCTGCGGTTCCTCCAATAGTCGTCTCGCCCACTCTGTATCAGATGCACCACGTCTCCACCACTAACGAGAGCAAACCCAAAGTCGATCGCAATCGCCCTGACAGGCTTTTCTGGAGGAGCGAAGCGTATGTTGGTCAATGTGAGGTCATTGTGGACGATGCCGTGAGAAGGGAAGCTCTCAATGGCTGAGAGAAGCGGCGCACGGATGGCGGAAGTAATTAGATCGACAGAAACGTCGTACAAGCTAGCGGAGGGCAGATATTCAAGAACGAGCGCAGGTGGTTGAATGGCGCGTTCGTCGAGTGGGGAGAACTGGCCGGTCATTGAGAGGCACAGGATAACAGATCCTTGGAGGTGCTTCAAACGCTCATACGCTGTAACCTCCGAATTGTAGGCTTCCGTTGAAAACTGGTAATAATACTCCTCCCACCAGAAAGAGCGGGCGGGTTGGTCGTCGGGAATCGAATCCATGAGTGTTAACTTGCGACAGGACAAACCAAAGTCCTTGTCACGCGCTATTGCGGCTCCTTGTTCTGCAGCGAGTGTCCATGGATACGAATCGTAGCTAGGGTTGAAATGAAATCTAAACTTTAAGTAGCGAGGATCATGTATTTTGATGACCACATGCTCATTACCTACGTCAGGTTTGGCAAGCACGGCAATGCTTGCTGTGACCGGCATAGATAGTTTGCAGATGGTAAAGCTGACTTCGGGACGATCATCGGGGGGTTTCAACGAAACCTTCTGGCCCGGAAAGAATAATTTAACAGCATCGTCGGTGGGAAATGAAATCTGAGTCAAAGCGGCAGGTAAATGGAATGATGTGTACTGTGGTTATTCTGTCTCACCTGTGTGGTGTGACGCGAGCTAGGTACTAACCCCTATCTTGAACAATACGTGGCAGTGGTGGCAGTGCTTGCTCACTGCTCTAACGTCGAGTAATCATGATCATCACACATCACACAGAAACCAGCGTCCCAAATGGAAGCTGAGGTCCATTCTCATATTCTGATAGCATTCGACAAAGACAACATGCCAGTGAAGGCGGAACGCCTATACCCGCCTGTCGAGCCTCGAGCAGAAGGCCCGATCTTTGATTAATCTGATTGACTTCGTTGCAGGTGGAAGCTGTCGTATCCTACCCAGTGTGCTGCACTCCATAGCAAAAAAACGACCAGCCCGACGAGTCGGCATTGCAATGGCATATCCATAAGTATTGTACCCAAAGTGCGGCTGACTCGGATACTATCTGTGCATGAGTAAGCCTCATAAGCCCGGGGGTCAGATGCGTGAGATCATTGGGTGTGAAGTTGAACGGCATCAACATTCAAGTAAACCTACATGCATGTGCACCGAAGGATATTCGGTCCTAACGTGTCAATACGACTATTTCCCCGTGGGGTGTGACATGGGCCAGCAAGCGCCTGGTACCGCGATGTACGTATTCGGCGACGCATATGCAGGTCAATGACTGCTTTATGCACCAGGTATTTATGCTAACCGCCGCGGCCAGTAAGTGGACCACATGAACCAAACCCAAACCCAAGGATTCAAAGAGTGGCGCACGAGAAGCAGGGGTTGATTCTTATACAACATGCAGAGCAGGTGCTAGTAAAGGTAAAGAAACCAGAAACAGCGCGCGAAAAAGAATTTATATTTGGGCCACCGTACGCGCCAAGTTCGTTGAGTGCAGCCGTGAGTGACGGCGCAAGAACTTTTGGAAGTCGGACCCGGTTATGGTTCACCGGGGGTTCAGTGGGGGGCCACTGTTGTCTCATTTTGAGCAGGAGGTCTCAGGTCTTAGCAAATGAGCTAATTATAATTTATTTGCAAGCAAACACATCAAGTTCGACGAACGCGTGAGAACCCGAGTCACGGGTCTTCATGTCGCCCAGAATGACGGGTGTGAATCTAGCATACGGCATGTATGCATTTCACAAGTGAACGACAATCTGGCCGAGACGCACTACGTCTAACGTACTCGCTGCCCCACTAACCTCGGTCTTCCCAGCAGGAAATACTAGTAGAACGCCAATCATATATCACGAGGGAAAACCTGAGCAACTAATTCTTTGCTGACGTGCGAGCGGGGGGTGAGTAGACAAGGAAAAGGCTCAGGGTGTCTAACATCCATTTAGAGAAAGCAGCACGGAGCGGAGACACTGATAACCTACTCGATTGCGCCACTCGTGAACGTTGCTTTAAACGCAATCTCATTCCCATCGGCATCCCTGGCAAGGTTAAAGTCAAGCGTGGCGAGCATCGTCGCAGCGGCGCTCCAGATGGACGCATCCGCGGCGTAACGCCCTGCAAAAGCACATCAGTGCCGTTATGACGGCGAACGAACTCGAATGGCTTTATTGGGATTACCTGGACAGCGTCGCCTGCCAAATCCAAAAGCAAAATCACTGGGGTCGTCGCATGTCAACGTGCCGTCCGCATTCAAGAATCGCTCTGGCAAGAACTTGTCACCGTCCGGATACCGAGACTCGTCACGTGACATGGCCCTAACAGGGATGGTCAATGATCGTTGCGGAATGCGGTTAGATGCATACCAAGCGTTCACGAGGACGATCGATGCTGATGGAATACTGAGAACTAAGAGTATATCTCATACTTGTTTGAACTTACCTTTGGGTATGAAGTAACCTTCGTAGATATCATTTTGCGTCACCGCGTGCGGGCCACCTTGGGACATTCGGTCTCTATCGAATAGACACACATGACAATACGCACCTAGGGGGAAAACGGGTCTCCATCGAACCACTTCCCGTATGATGGCATCGACGTAGGGTAAGGACGGTCTGTCGACAAACTCGGGAAGTCTTTCGGTACCGACGACGGTATCAATTTCGGCTTGAGCACGTTTCCATACGTGGGGATTTTCCACCATTGCCAGCGCAAAGGTCATCATTGTCGCACTTGTCTGCGGGTTTTTGTAAGAAACGCATCCACGCAGGAGGAATGCCGTACATACGGTATCTGTAGCTCCTGTGTGGACGACTGGTCAGAATCGACCATCATTTATTCGTGTCAGCGAGACCCTACCGTGCAAAGTAGTCGCGGACGCGTGCTTGAGAGCCGTCTCGTATTCTGAACGATACGAATCGTCAAACTTCTCCAAGCGAGTGAAGTGATCGGAAACCATAGAAACATTCAGGTGGTCCTTAGATTCCTGGAGTGCCAATTTGGTCATGCTTGCTTTCCAGCACATCCATGCTTACCATGCGTCCCTCTACATATCGATATGGGGTCTCAACTAGTTCGTTCCTCCATGCATATGCTTCTTTCACTTCGCGTGTGACCCACGACCACAACAACCCGTCTGGCATATGCAGTACTTTCCGAACAGGTATTAGTTGTATCGTTTTTCGTGATTCAACCAAGGCAACTCACAAAAAGGGAACGTTTTGATGAGGAATAACTTCAAGGGTGACAACCCAGGCGCGGCGATTCGAAGGAAGTTATCGACGATTGACACCAAGGGGTCATTTTGAGGATTTGGTTCATAATCATACACGGCAGACAATGCTACTGCAGTGGAAAATCTGTGTGCACTCGAAATATCGAAGGGTGAACCAATTTCGAGTCCGTATTGTCTTACATGGAAAAATGGGTCGGATACTCTTTAGGGTTGTCAACGATGCTGGCCACCAGCTGTCGGGCTTTGCGGAGCTGCATTGGGCGAAAGCGGCGAGCAGCATGGGCACGGAATGTCTGTTGAAATATTCGTCGACACAACCTCCAATGTTCACCGTACCGTGACACAGCAAAGTTGAAATCGAAATAGCTAATAATAATATGGCATCAGTACTCGAAAATATACATGTGGGACCAACGGGGCAGCGACTGTGGCAATAAAAGGACGATCGGAGTATATTTGGGATCGTTTTTCCAGTAGCTCGTTGGCGACACAAATCGAGTTCAGCACGACGATGTCGACACCAAGGCATTGAATATACATGATGTCACCTAGAAATGGTCTGTCCAAGGCACGCACGCCCGTTTTCTGCAGTGCTCACCATACTTTTCTTGCCATTCTGTAAACGTTAGCCAAGACCGCTGAGGATTAACAGACAGGACGTTTCCTAAGAGTGGGAGCGGAGTTGGCCCAGGGGGGAGAGGATAACCTCTCCTTTCGATGCGATTTTGAAAGACACGTCGAATGATTTCCAGAACCGCGACCGTTAACGGTATAAGCGTTACAAGTCGTGCAACTGATGCGGGCCACTCCATTTTTCTTGCTGTGACGGAACGGTTTCGAACAAGGAGCACAACGTTTCAAATGCACCATCTTATATCTTGAGAAACCCACCAGAAAGCGGAAGAAAACGGCCCATTGAAACTTGGCCAAGCCGCGCCAAGAATACAGAGTCCGTGCAAGGAAAACCCCGGATGACCGAAGGGCCTGAACCACCATCAATTCTGTTGTGCGATACGTCGTGAGTAGGCCCACTCAACTTGAACATCCTGTTCAGGACACAGTCCTATAGAGGTTTCTCGCCAACACCCGTTTCTCGCTATACATCAAGTCAGTTGTTGTCACCCCCAACCACCTGGGAATGTTCCCTCCAATCTATCGATAGATTCAACAGATATTCAATGACTTTTTTCAGTATTGGTTCTTCGGGTTACATGTGCTAGTACTTAGAAAGAAAAGGTGAGAAATCAATCAAATTAGTCTGAAACTCCTACAAAATCGCTTACAAGAGGCTGCTTAATTGCTTCGAAGTTCCTTGCTTCTGAGTGGGCTCATGGCCGTGTCAGGCCTGTTCCGAAGCTGCACTGTCAGCACAGGTCCTAGCCGCGTTTCAATCTCCGCCGGGATTGATTGGTACGGCATGGGCAGTACAACTTGCCACATGCACAGCACGATGATGATCATCCTTGGAAACACAGCTGTATGGGGCGCACGACCAACCAGACCTTATTTTGAGTTGAACCAGACAAACAGGTAGTGCTGCCAACAAACCGCTGGAATCATCGCCCCAGCTTCGCCTTATCCGAATATCCGAACAGCAACAACTGTGCCTTGGCGGACTAGCGGTTCCTGTCAGGCCGTGCCGTGCGGCGGTCAGCATCACGAGCGTGGGGAACAGGAACGGGTTAATGATGAACTACAGCTTCCCCTCTTGGTCTACTCCTCCAACTAATGTCCACGCCGCAGGTCACGTCGTCGACAAAGTCCGGTTCGTGGTCGTGAGTCGAGGTTGCATTGCTGCTGACTATTATGAAAGATCTATCCCCCGTGACACTTGCCGTAAATGGCGAGTATTTCGCCAGCAGTGGCAGTGATGGGGTTCATGTATGGCGAGTGGAAGACGGCAAACTAAAGGCAACCATGGCGGCGGAGCAAGTCGAGTGCGTCGCTTTCTCAAAGGACAGCAGATGGATTGCAGCGGGGACGTACTGGGGAGACGTGATGGTGTGGGATGCCAAGGTGTACAAGCAACCATTCACGACCTGGAAGACCAACGGTGTCATCCGAGGCGTCGACTTCTCCCCCGACTCGACACGACTCCTCGCCTTGGGCGACCGCACCGTTATTGTCTGGAATATCACGACCCGTGAACGCGTCGTCGGTCCACTCAACCATGATGATCGTGTATGGGCGGCCAAGTACTCTCCAGAAGGCGACCGAATTGCGACAGCGACTCAGAAATGTGTCCAAGTCTTTGACAGCAACGATGGTCGCTTGCTAGCCACTGTACAACTGCAAATTGCCACGTGCAGGTGCAACACTAGTCTCGTCTGGTCAAACAACCATGTATTCGTGATATCGGAGGGGAAAATCAAGCAAATAGATGCGTCGACAGGAGCACGAGTCTCGGAATGGTCAGTTCCAAGTGTTAGCGCCTTCCCCTGCATTGCCGTACCACAGCAAGAGGGCTTCATCGCGTGCACCTCGGGCCAAAGTGTAACTTTTTGGGACACGTCGACACGCACCAAAATTGGCCTGTTTCGTCATGAGTACTCTGCTCAGGATGTACATTCTATTGCACTCTCGCCCGATGGTCGGTCTCTCGCAATTGGAATTGGTGGAGAGAATCAGACGATCACCATCAAACGTTTATCTCGCATCACGGTGAGTGACCTCGTTCAATTTGCCCAATTAAACCATTTCCTTCTTCTGATTTCATTTCTCGGCGTTGACGTTCTGTCGTTTTACATTCAATTCCAGGAACCTGACATACAGATCGATGAAAGCGCGCTTGATTTGTGGAAGGATGGGCATCATGAGGAAGCGGAAGCGTTGTTGACTGAGGATGTCCTCTCTCGAAATCCACATCATCAAGTGCTTGCTGGTCGAGCTCTCGTCCGTGCACGCTTGAGACATTGGGATGCTGCGATTGAGGATGCCAACAAGGTTTTATATTCCTTCCTCATCCACACACTGGCGTTAATGTTATTTTAAACCAAGTCTATTGAAGTTCAACCAGCTATCGGTGGCTACATCGCGAAATCCGTAGCGCTGGTTGGAAAAGGGGAAAGACATAAGGCATATCGGGCGTGCGACATTGCGTTCGAACACTGTCACCCGACGCGCATTAGTTTTCTACTTCTCGTCAAAGTATGTATCCCAGACTTTAGGCCGCGTTTGTCTCTGATCGTTCTTAGGCAGTCATCGTATGTATGGCCGGAGAGCACCTAGACGCGATATCACGCGTGAACGACCTTATTGACACACTACACTTGAACTCTGTATGTTACGTGGTACAGGTGCGGTGCACAAACAGTGGCCACGTGACAAACATCATCCCTAATTGCTTTCACATCAGGCATATATGCATCTTCTGCATGGGAAATCGCTCATGAGGAATGGTAACTACCAAGAAGCGGTACAATCCTTCAAGAATGCAAGGAAAAAACTGCGACACCATACAAGTCAAACTCTTGAGGCGATCTCGCTGGTAAGCTTCCGAATGGTTAATGCTGGGTCGGTGTCCTCTCAAACTTTGACAGATCTCTGGATGGAAATTTAACGAGCTTGACATCACGTTGCAACAGTGCCTTTGTAAAGCCTTGTATGCTGCGGGTCACACGAACGAGGCAGGCGAGTCTCTCTTACTAATGATAAACAGCATCGATGGAGAGGTCTATATGCACAGGTCATCATGGGTCTCTGGTGAGTCGTTTGCTTTCTTTCTGTATCATCCACTTTTAATTGAACGTTCCCAAAAAGATTTCTTACAGCAATATCTTTCCATCCGTGAGAACAAAGACATCGTAACATTGGAACCTACCCGAGAAGAGAGAGGGTCGACGCTTTATGCCCCCACACTACTGTTAAAAGAGTGGGTGAAACTGAAATTGACAAAGGGCTCATGGGCAGATGCCTTGACTGCCGCGAATCGTGTGGGTATTTCACCCTGCCCTCTTTCATGGACCTGACAGATTCCTGTCTGCAGTTCATTGCCTCAAGATTTACAATATATCGGATTATTTGTGAACAACTCGACATGCTGAACAAGATAATGGATGCGACTCAATGTTTTCATGAGATGATGGAGGAACTAAGAGGAAGAAACCGACGCGCCGATCAGGCGGAATGGGTTCTTGGTGAAAAGAACGTGCATGTATTGATTGTGAACTGACACATTCCGCAGGGTTCAAGCAAAATTTGTCTCGAAAACTAGAGTATCTTGGAGATGGAGCAAGGCATGCTGGACGACATGACGAAGCAATCTCCGTGTACTCTGCAGCTCTCTCTCTCGATCCGACCTCTCCGCAAGGTTTTCTCATCAAGCGAAGCAAGGCTTACGTAGCTGCGGGTTTGTGGGAGAGTGGATTACAGGACGCAAACGAAGTGCGTTCCCATACTTCGCGCAAGATGGTTCTTGTTGATGGCTATATTATTAGGTGATTAACCTAGATCCCTCGTCTCCGTGGGGCTACGAGAGGATGCACGCGGCGCTACATAGTGCAGGACGTTATGATGATGCTATAGCCACGTTTGAGACGATGCTCTCGAAGGTATCACAGTCGCCTGATCAGAGTATTCGTGGTAAGTTCATCGGCACTGTATTAGCATGTTTATACTGAGCTTGCTCGCAGAGCGTCGTCGGGAATATGTTAATCCAGCACGGACGAAGGCAGCGATTCGTAGGACTGTCCAAAATGTCATACGTGACTCGCCACGTATTCTCATTCATACTTCCTCTGGCCGTCTTCTCGACAAGGCAAAGCAAGCATCGTTGTTCGAATCCCTTCCGATTTACAAGGAGCTAATCTCCTCCACAACAACGGACATCGATTATACTCACATTCACCGAGAGGTCTCGAACTACTACCGTTACGCCACGTTTTCCCACACTTGGGAAGACAACGAACCCTCATTTGAAGAGGTGATACACATGGTTGTCTATGAACTTGATGAATCCTTCACCCATAACAAACTACAAATGTTCTGCAAAATCGCGCGGGATGCTGGTCTCCATTGGGCGTGGAGCGATACATGCTGCATCAATAAAGCAGACCACTTCGTGCTCCAAGAAGCCCTAGTCGCGATGTTCAAGTGGTACGAGGGATCCGCTGTAACAATTGTTTTCCTGCGCGGCGTCCATTCCCCATCACGGCATGGTGATCTCGTGCGGAGCATTTGGAACACTCGGGCTTGGACGTTCCAGGAGTACCATGCTTCGAAGGTTGTCCGGTTCTACACCGAAGACTGGAAGCCGTACCTGAACATCGATACTCCTAATCATAAAGAGTCCCCGGAAATAATCTCCGAGATGGAGGAGGCAACCGGCATCAAAGCACAGTCATTGATGGCTCTCCGCCCGGGGTTACATGACATCCGAGAGAAGCTATGCTTGGCTTCAGGACGAGAGACAACCTTCGTAGAAGACGCTGCATACTCGCTGCTTGGGAGCTTTTCGGTCTCTTTGCCAATCGTGTACGGTGAAGGGGACCAGGCGCTTGGACGCCTATTGGCTCAGCTACTTACGAGTTCAGGAGATACAACTATTCTTGCATGGACCGGAAAATCAGGAAGTTTCAACAGCTGCCTTCCGAGTAGCATTGGCGTCTTCGGCGCGTTGCCAACTTCCCACATCCCGCCTTCCATCGCGGACGCAGAAGTGGAAGCAATCTCACCTAAAATTCGCCCTACTTCCCCCAATTTCATGCTAGTGATGAAACTATATGATCGACTTCACGAACTCCTGGTTCCATCATTTGCTAACCAGCGAATGAAGCTTCCCTGCCTTACTTTCAGGCTTGGACCAATATCAGGGACTCGGAACGGATCGGAACATGTATTCCGTGCAAGGACGGGGGCCCTCGGTGTCGTGGAGATCAAAACCACCGAAGATCTTTCTCAATTGGATTCTCTCACTCTCATCCAGCCCTGGATCGACTACCTGCTCGACAGACAGCCCGTTGGCGGGATTCTTGGGTCGAATCACGGGCAACTACACCACAAGTCTTCTTCTGTAAGCGAACCGTCATCGCACTCTGGTCCTTCCAGCCCCTCACGAGTGAACGGGCAAACGGCAACCTCGCGTATCATTTCCCTCATCGGTCGGCCGTTCAGTGCAGTCGACACGAGCTCGCTCCAGTCCCCCTCGCCAGTATCGCTGACGGAAAGGCGACTGGAAGTCCATCGGTTCATTGCTCGGCTGAGACAGCCGTTTGCGGCGCTCTTGTTCACGCGAAATCGCCAAAATGTGGAAGAATACAAAAGGGTCGCGGCGGGGAGTCTGATCACGGTCAGAGTGGGGGAGTTGACGCCTACAGTGTTGAACAAGCTGATAGAGGGTGTGGGCATGCTCGACGTGCTCTGACCCAAATTCACGACGCTCGCAAATCACGCCTCCATCTTCGATATTCATTATCTTGGGTTCCCCCCATGAAGGCAACTTCAGTGGCGAGTTCCGCTCCAGTCTGGGAACAGAGCCGCACTTCAGAGTAGCCTCAGATTTCGGAAACTCGCATCTGTCGTTCGACCATGAGACTATGCGATATGTACATCCATTGCTCGCTATACGATCCTTTACGCACTATCAATTGCACGCCGTAGCGCATCGGTGATATCCTTGGTGGGCACGTCTCCACTCTCAAACGCTGCCTCCACCGCTGGAGGAAAGCCGCCCCCACCCCTGTTCATCGACAGACCTACGTGGTAGGGTCATAAGGAATTGGGCTGACTGTCCTTGCGGGAGCAAGGATTAACCAACGGATGGTACGACGTCTTGTTTCCGTGCGTGAGACCAATTTACTTTCCATTGAAGACTGTCAGAGAAGTCGTCTAACTCCTCTGTGCCTCACGAAGAGTAGCTTTCGTCGCGTTCTGGTTAAATTACAACGGGTTAGCATGCCTGTAAAAATGACGAGTATGGCTCACGGATAAGCGAGTGCTACTCATGGAATAGGTGCAACCGAAGCACAAAGAGCTGGGTCACTGCGTATGAGTATGGTACAGCGCATATGCATGAATGACGACTGCTTTCCCGCTGGTAAGTATGTGGGTGGAGCAGGTAGAAGAACATCGGTGGCGGGGGTATATATAGTGGTAAATCTGGAATGCTACGGAAGTCAGCCGCTGTCAGCCACCTTGGGGTACAAGGAACATCGACTACGAGAAGCTAGTGGTAAGTTTATAACATTGAGCTATGCAGCGTCATGCATCAGGTAGTATACGATGGTTCCCTGGACTCACTTGCTCAAACACACGTTCTGTTCGAGGAGTTCCGCTTCGTCAGCCCTACCTCAGCAGCCAGATGTCGTCGTACCTTCATCATCATCATGTGGCTCTCCTTTCGTGCACATAGAGGGGACACAGCTTGAACTAGGTTGTTTTCTTCGCTATCTGTGAGTATCGAACCATGACTTGGTCAACGTTCTACGTTCTAGATTATAAGTTATTACCAGAGCTTACATGGACAATGTAGTACGCGCGTTGAACTCGGATTGTCGTCTTGACTCTTGGAGCTTGGAGACCCGACCTTTGTGCCACGTTCGGGTCTTGCTCGAGACTGCACGAGTGTGTTTCAAAGTTTCGCCTCATCCACATGGGCCGTCGAAGACAAGTGTTACCTCGCTTGCAAGATTTCTTAGTTGTCTGAAAACTGAAAACTCTGACAGCAGGCCATCACTGAAACAGTAAGTCCGTGGTATATGGTTATTTGGATGCCGAAGAGGCGCAGAAATTTTGACTGGCCCTTACTATGAGGCAGCCATCGAAAGACGGTCTGGTAAATTTCGTTCGCGTCAATTGGGCCGCGCGGATTCCCACGTAAGCATTTGGGCAATAAAAGTGATTATTATTGAATTTTTTGAAAAATTAACCCTAACGGCAGATCAGATAAGTTGCTGTCCATCTTCGCTTTCTGTCATGAGCCCCACCATGCCGTCCTCTGAGCTTCCGAATGAGACGTGTTCATATTTTACACACTGTATGTCTGTGGACGAGCGCATCCAATAAGCTCTCGACATCCTCCAACACGGTCAACTATCCCTTTTGAAGGCTCTCGTCACGATCTTGGTCCAGTTGAAAGATGAGTTTTCTCCGGGCCTTAAGAGCGGGTCTACACACGTACAAAGGGCGAACCTAATGGGAAGCTACTGGACACACTCCACAAGGACGAACGCGGCCGCTCCCAAGTACAAGCCTGGATGGATCCGCATGCGACCATGCGATTGACTCAAAAGATGTCTCGAGATGGATGAAATCAAGAAGTCTTAAGGGCGATGGCTGCTTAGCAATTAGAGACCCCTATAGTATCAGTAAGTTGGACTGTACGACAGGGGACGAATGATCTAATCTCTAACTGTGACTGCTGTACATTGATTGTATAAAGGTCAGGGATCAGTACTCAGTGCTGTACTATGACCGACTCGAACACACCCACACGGATGTGAGCCTGAAACTTCGCTCCATCTCACTCGGTTATTGACCCGACCTTTATCTCAGATTTCCCGCCACTGATGATGCCGTTAAGC
>JBBPTB010000671.1:0-15914 GCA_038093875.1 Boletus tylopilopsis | reverse complement strand
GTCAAAGGGGATGGAGCGTATGATACGCTACGTGTGGGAGACCAGCGTTCATCGCATGCAACGCGTCCCGGCGACGGAAGCAAGTGGACGGGTACATACCAGCACCGTTGCGACTATCGTGAGTGTTCGCTCCGGGAAACTGTCGTAGTCCTGTGCTCATCGAGGGCGGGCGCTTCCTCTGAGCGAAGAGGCTGAACCTGCTGCGGACGACGATCTATTCAAGATGCAGGACGTCAGGATCGAAGTGATGTGTTCACGTGGTGCAGGTGGACAGGTTTGCGTCCCTACATGTACTGCTTCGATCGTGTTACTTATCACTCGTTCTCAGCATGTCAACGAAATGGAGTTGGTGGTGCGATTGACACACATGCCTATGGGCGTGATAGTGTCATGATGCAAGACGAGCGGAGTCAACACCCACAGACAGTTGCAATTTATATGTTCTTGAGCACGGACTCTGCCAAAGAACTCAATGCAACGTCAGCTTCTGTTCGAGTGGCCAGGTCCCTCGCTCCCTCTATGCGACCAACCTTGACAGAAGATTTCTCGCCGTTGTGCTTCCTTACTCTTCAGTTGGCCATTGGTAAGAGTTAGCTGTTTCAAGATTTCGAGGCTAATGTAAATGTTCCTTTACGTACATACATGAAGAGTTTCTTTTTTTGTTTTGTAGAAAGTTGCTAACGAAGAATGTTACATCGTTCACAAGGAGCTGCCAAGATACTGTACATGCATATGGGAGACAAACGAACCACAGGACTATTTGCTGACATCCGGGTACACAGGAAAGCGGTTTGTGACGTCAACAAACTGCTGCATCTCCTTGAGCTTTAGACTTCCATCCTCATCAGCGAACTGTAGGACCATGATCGACTCGTCTGATTCATCCTGCCCGGTCAAGCCTTTCTTTACGATTGAGGTACGCTGTTCAAATCAGTGGGGATGCCATGTTGAGGATGCATGATGTTGACCTGAATGAATTGAGATACGGACATGAATCACAAGTAGCCCTGGAGCTTCCACGACGGAGTGGTTGATTATCTACGAGAGGATTTAGCCTGGGTGAGGATTGAGCGGCAGACAAACTTGCCTTCACAACATGGACGGGGATGCTGCCAACCAAGTGTCCCTCAAATGCTGCAAGAAAATCATCTCTGTTTCCCGTCGGCACGCCGAGAGATTGTGGAAGAGTGATATGGCGAAAATCCTTGTGAAACATGTTCGGGAAGGAGCCAAAGTCCTTTTCTTCTATTAACCGATCAATCTCACACATGAGTTTTATCTGAGGAGAGGTGTAGCTTTTCAGGTCGACCACCATTTGAGCAACGTGACTGAGGGAGGTAGATAGGTAATGGTCCTGGTCAAAGGTCCTAAGACACACCAGACTCTTAGATCCCAGGGTTATATCTGCACGAACGGCACCAGTGACTCTGTGATTACCTGATATACCGAGTAAGCTGGGGATGCTAGCCTGAGATGGGTTAGCGCAATGGCCGGCGCATAGTATCTTCCCACATATTCACCGCTTTTCGTATGCAAGCCTGGACCACAATGCAACGCCATAATGGATATTTAGGACGATCTTATTCCGAATGTGAACATGAAATAAGTAACGCTTACTATTTTGTGATGACCCTGGAAAGTGAGCGTGGCCTACGGTAAACTTCCGTTTATTACACTGGTGGTCACGTTTGTCAAGGGCAAAGCGCGCCAATCCCGGATACTCTAGTCAACGTACCATATCTGATATAGTGATTTGTGCCATTCGCTTGTCATAGGTTGATATGGGTCCACTCCACTATCAACTTCTTTCCCACAGCGCAACTTCCTGGATGGCAAATTAGGGAATCGACAACGCCGAGATATCACTGTGTTGACAAATGCGAACCGGAAGGCACTGGAACCTAAGAAATCTCAGAAACTAGTTAGCACTCGACGCAAGCCAAGACCGCCGACGCCGCCCGCTCGAAGTGTAGTACTATGTATGTGGCTTTATTTGGACTCTCCTCAACCGGATGGCTTCAAGTGCACAGGAACGCGAAATGAGCTAAACTAAATCGAGGGGATGGACAACAAGATGGGCGGCGTGAGTAGTTAATGTTGTGGGTTGCGTGCCACCGAGATGGATATATAGGATCTGTTGATCAAATGGCACACTTACAGATTTGTTGTTCAATGTCCAAGTATGGCACATCGTGCCAATCACAGAACGAAACCCGATGTTCTGCATCACCAACGCGAGATGAATGACTTCTTCAGGACTCTCCTCGTCCGAAAGTCGTATGACACGCAGAGAGATACACAATCTCGGGGTTCTTCATATCGCACCCAATGATCTGTTGGATCGTAATACGTCCGTTGTGCAGCGCAAACACTTACTCAAACGGTCATGCCAAATTCGGGAGACCATGAGGTGCGCATTCGTTCTGGCCAAACGCCTCAACTTGAACTGGAGAGTATACCCACGAGCTGACCCAGTGACCGCTGCTGGTCCGATTCCGCTCCTACGGAGCGCTGAGCGGCAATAGGACGTTTCCATTCTGTTGGAGAATTCGAATTCGATGGATTGCGTTATCTGGCACGCTTTGGCAGGAGAATGCGTTGACAGCAAGCGAAGCTGCCAGTTTTTTAAAGTGGTAGATGTAGAGGCAACGGAGTGGCCAAATGTTGGCTAAGGAACCAATGGATGGTTTCATATGCGAGCTGGAAGGTTCTTTTGAACGACCTTGGGTGATCAGGATGTCCCTGTGCCAGTTGAAGGTAGCGGGTGCAGGCTTCTCTGATGGCCTCGTCGGGGTTCTCCGTGACCTCAAGTTGGGTGGAAAGATTGACTGCAAGGTTGTTCAATGAAGTCAACCGATCAAGGTGTCTTTCAGGACAAAGGCCAAGTGCCTCTCGTCGAGGTCGGGGTCCCAGTTGCTTGTGCCACCACCATGTGTGCAAGGTTGTTTACATAACCACGACTACATATGTGCTTGTACGTTCAAATCGTACATGGCAGTCTACCTCACCAGGTGCAAGCGCCATAGACCAACTCGAAAAGGATGATGCGCGCATTCTTCGTGCCATGAAAAACGCGCCAAAACGAGGAAAGAACTGTTGTTCAGGGTGTGTTTGTTCTCTTTCTACTAAATTCTAGGCGTCTTGTCCGTGACTTACCCAAGGAAAAGATGTCCTAATCCATGTCGTCTCCAGAAGACATTTCATGGGCACGTCACGTCAAGGAGTTGGAACCTCTGCATGACGCGTGGACATCGAGGGTTGTGTTCGTTTTCTTCTTGTGTTGTACATAACGAACCTCAGTAGCCCTTGATAGACACGCTTCCTTTACTCAAGGACCATGCATTCCTTGGCCGAAGATGAGTTCACGATGCTCAAGCAGCTTATCAGCATACAGCCTTCTCAACGGCCATTCCTGCATTTCTCGTGCCACCCTCACGGGAGGCGTTCATTCTTGATGTTGTTGGAGCTGAAAGCAGGTGTGGGCGGTTCGGAGGCGATGCGCTTTTTGGCGGACCCGCTGAGGGTGTACACTCGCTACGCCCACTCTCGAGGGTGGCCCGTGGGTGTAATTCAGAGCACAGAGGTGATGGGCAGAGGCATGCAGGACGCAATTGTGGAGGTCAAAGGGGATGGAGCGTATGATACGCTATGGTGGGAGACCGGCGTTCATCGCATGCAACGCGTCCCGGCGACGGAAGCAACTGGGCGGTGCTTACCAGCACCGTTGTGATCATCGAGTGTAGGCACTTCCTCTGAGTGAAGAGGCCGAACCTACTGTGGACGATGATCTATTCAAGATGCAGGCCGTCAGGATCGAAGTGATGCGTTCACGTGATGCAGGTGGACAGGTTCGCGTCCCTATATGTATTGCTTCGATTGTGTTGCTCATCACTCGTTCTCAGCACGTCAACAAAACGGAGTCAGCGGTGCGATTAACACACGTGCCTATAGGTGTGTCAACACTAGGTTTGCCTGTCCCCGAGTCCATTTTTTTGATTGATGGTTGTTCATGTGTCTCAACGGCCCCAGAACAGGCGCCGTGCATTCCAAGTCCTCTGCGCTCGCCTCATGACATGAAAATTATTCGTACCGCGGATCACAGCGAAAAGATTCGAACATACGACTATCCTCAGGCAAGTCGATGGTCGCGCATTGCTCGAGATACTTCTAGGCTGACATCTTGCCTTGTTAGGACCACGTGACCGACCACCACATAGGATTGTCGTTAATGAATCATGGAGGGCGATGGTGTGCAGCAATTCTTGGATGCGATGAGACGCAATTGGGAGGATGAAATAATGGAAGAAGCCGTCAACAACGCAGGTTAGACTCGGGTCAGTGGAAAACTGGAAGTAGCATCACACAATGATGACATGCAGTTATAGCTGTTCCATCCGCGAACTGTTTCTTTACTTTACTCGAGCGTGCAAAGAGAGACTGCAAAATCACGCCCCAGCGACGATGACATTGTACAACCAACCGAACTCGTACAGTGTTTTTCTTGGAGACAGTACTTGAACGTTCAAAGGCCTCACATGTGTGGAGTCCACGTCGTCCAAACACGTGCTAATGTCAAATGCTTGACTGGCAGCGACCTGCTCATCTCGTCACCAGTCCATCCTGCCCTCGTATAACACAAATAATGGCATGTGCCCAGACCCATGCCACCCCGAGATTGAATGAACAAGGTGTTCATCAACGGTATCGACTACGAACTCCGCCAAAGAAACTCAACGCAACACCGGCCTTTGTTAAGGTTGCCAAGAGTAAACCCTGGAGGAAGGAGCAAAACCCTCGAAAATCGTGGGTACCAAGTGCGATCCGAGCGGTATCGCGCACGATTTTTCCGGTAAGTATGACAATACAACCGAATACAAAGTTCTGTGGGTTGCGCCTGCTCGACATTTGCCTGGCCAAAGTCGGTAAGTGGCCTTTCGAAGGTTATAAAAGGCTGATGATTCATGATATCAATCAGCTGGATTCTGCTTATTGTAGGTATGACCCTGATTGTATCGCGGTGTGCATGATGCTCCGGCCGGTTATCTGGTGTTGTTCTTATCGCGGGACCCTCGAAATTATAACTAAACAGTAGTTCTCATCCTAAAGAATAAAGGAGCACCTTCTTCACTGAGGGGAAAAAGAAGGAAAGACTGTCTTCCTTCGACACTCCCGTCTGCCTACGGGAGACTAGAGTGAGGAAGATGTTTATAATCACGATGTACCGTACTATTTGAGCCAAGGTAGTGACTGGTCCGAGTTCAGAGTCCCTCCCTATATGCGCCAACATCTTGACAAAGAAAAGAGTCGAGGATTTTCCCATCGCCGTGCTTCCTTACTCTTCAGATGAGAGTTAGCCGTTCCAATATTTCAAGGTTAATGTGAACGTTCCTTTATATACATACAGTTTTTACTGAGGTAGAGAGTTGCTAACGGAGAATGTTACATAGCTCAGAAGAGCTGCCAAGATATCGTACATGCATATGGGAGAGACAAATGAAACACACTGCCAATGGGACTATTTGTTGGCATCCGGATACACGGGAAAGCGGTTTGTAACATCAACAAACTGCTGCATCCCCTTAATCTTGAGAGTACCGTCCTCGTCAGGGGCGAACTCTAGGATGAAGATTGACTCGTCTCCTTCGTCCTGTCCGGTCGAGCCTTTCTTTACGATTGAGGTACGCTATTCAAATCAGTAGGGATGCTTGAGTATATGCATGACTCGGATGTTGACCTGAACAAATCGGGATACGGACATGCATCACAACCAGCCCTGGAGCTTCCACAATGGAGTGGTTGATAAACTACGAGGGGATTTAGCCTGGGTGAGGCTTGAGCAGCAACCAATCAATATAACTCGCCTTCACAATATGGAGGGGGGTATTGCTAGTGAAGTGACCCTCACATGCTGCAATGAAAGTATCCTTGTTTCCCGGTGGCACGCCGAGAGACTGGGGAAGAGTGACATGGCGAAAATCCTTGTGAAATATTTTCCGGAGGGAGATCATGTCCCTTTCTTCCGCTGACCGATCAAGTTCACATATGAGTTTTATCTGAGGGGAGTTGTAGCTTTTCAGGTCGACCACCATTTGAGCAACGTGTGAGGGAGGTAGAGAGATGATGGTCCTGGTCAAAGGTCCTAAGGCGTACCAGGCTCTTAAATTATAGGGTTATATATCTGCACGAACGGTGCTAGTGGACTCCACCATTACCTGATATGTCGAGTAAGCTAGTCTGAGATGGGTTAGTGCAATGGCCGGCACATAGTATCTTCCCACATAATATAGTCATCTCACCTCTTTTCGTATGCAAGCCACAGCTGTTCGCGGACCCTAGACCACAACGCCGTAAGGGAGATTTAGGATGACCTTATTCCGAACTTGAATCATGAACATGAAACAAGTAATCTTACTGTTTTGTGATCATCAGCCCAGTTTATTTAATGAAATACTTCAAAGTGAACATGTTCTGCGGTAAACTTCCGTTTATGACAGTCGTCACTGGTGGTCAAGATTGTCAAGGACGAAGCGCGCCAATCCCGGACACTATAGTCGACATACCATATCTGACAATAGTGATTTGTGCCATTTGCCAGTCGTAGGTTGATATGGGTCATCAACTTTTTCCCACTGCAAAACTTCCTGGATGGCAAATCGGGGAATCGGCAACACCGAGATATCATCGCATCGACAAATGCCAAGCAGAAGGCACTGAAACCCAAGGAAATCCAAGAAACTTGTTGGTGCCCAGCACAAGCCAAGGCCGCCGACGTGGCCTGCTCGACCTGTAGTATATATCTGACTTTCTTTTGGACTGACCTCAACCAGATAGCTTCAAGCTCGCAGGAACGCAAAGTGAACCAAACTAAGTCGAGGGGACGAACGAAGAGATGGACAGCGTCAGCCGTAGCGTCGTGTGCATTCCAAATCCTCTGCGCTCACCTCGTGGACATGAAAATTACAAGAGAGATGGCGGAGCGCCGCGAAACCCGCCAGAGTCTTGTTCGTACCGCCGATCGCAGCGAAAAGATTCGAACACAGGACCATGCTCAGGCAAGTCGATGGTCGCGTGTTGCTCGAGATGGCTCTAGGTTGATATCTTCCCTTGTTACTAATACTAGGAACTGCGTGACTGACTCCCACCGTGTATGTAGGATTGCATGTCGTTACTGTAATGAAATGATGGAAGAAGCTGTCAACGACGCAGATTAGAATACTATGCTAGGCTCGGGGTCAACTTACTGTCTCTTCACTCTACTTGAACCGCAAAATCGCACCCCAGCGACGAAAACATTGTAGAACCAACCAAACCCGTACAGCGTTTTTCTTGGGACATGCTTGAACGTTTAAAGCCCTTACATGTCCGCGTACACACCGTGACTGTGTAGGGGGAGAGGTGGAACATGTATGTCAAAAAATTGGACTGTCACAACAATGGGCTGTACTAAAACTCGTCTTCTTGCTTCGGAAGGACCCGCAACCCCACTCGGCATTCTGGCCTGCAGAAAGTCACTCATCTATGGATTGCTTTTGCGGGACGTGTCTATTCCTACATCCTCTCCAAAGGCCTGATGCTCAACAGCCGCATTGCAGCCCCCAGAACATCTCGTGCACAAACATACATCCACAGCCTCGCCCTGGCCTTGTCTAGATCATGTTCACCTTTCACTACAAGAACCTCCCAGGCACTCGAGATCGCGTGCGCAAGACGAAACGCAAAGGTGACTACACCACTCGGTTCGTGAGTCTTGAGCGCGGTCTTCACGACGTCAGGATATGAGCCCAGTAAAATTGCAATGTCCCGGGCATGTCCGGAGTCGGCGAGGGACGCAGTATCGATTTGAGAGGGTTGGGGAAGGGGAAGGAGTTCCGGGTTTTTGCGTATCATGGAGGTCAGTCGGACGTGGGCATATTGCAAGTAGGGTCCGGTATCACCCTCAAAGGATAGCATACGGTCCCAATTGAAAGTGTAATTATTGATTCTGCCGAGAAAAATATGGTTAGTTCGTACTTTGAGCGTGTAGTCGAAATCGCACCGTTTGGCAGCCATATCTTGGATCTTGATGCCGGTGATACCAACTTCTTGACTGACGTATTCTGGATCCTCTATGGAATTATATTTTTCTTCATTCCGCTTCATCTGCTCGTGCATCACGGACGCCGCTTCCTTAATTATCTGGTCCAAAAAGACGGCGGTGCCTTTTCGGGTGCTCATGCCAAGCACCATGCCATAGTTGACATGTTCGAGACGATCGGCCCATGGAAAGTCCATGAGCTTCAGTATCTGGAAAAATTGTGCAAGGTGTAAGTCTTGTTGGGATGCGACGACGTAGATCATCTTGTCAAACTGGTATTTTTCCCATCGTTCGATTGCGCCAGCAATGTCGCGAGTGAGATAGATTGAGGTTCCGTCTGAGGATCCCGGTGTCAGTGAAACCTTTAATATGCAAAGCAGAGACCTACCTGCTTTACGAAGAACGGCCTTTCCCAGCTTCCATTTCTCCAGATCAACGAGCTTGGCTCCGTTTGCGTCGTTTATGAGACCGAGTTGATCGAGACGTTCGACCGCCTTATCCATCCATTGCTTCCCGACCTCGCTCTCTCCGGTATATCGATCAAAAGAAACGTTTAGTCGATCATACTCCTCGATGTATTTCGAGATGCTCATATCCCGCCATTCTCGCCAATTGGCAAGAACGCTCTCGTCGCCGTCTTCCATACGTTTGAACATGCGTGCTGCCTCGACCTTGACATTCGGGTCCGCGTCAGCGTCCTTGCTCACTTTGACGTAGACGTCATAGAGGTGCTTGATCGCGTCCTTGGAGAGCTCGTCTTTGGAGCCGTATTTTTCGAAGCCGTGGGATATCATCCCGAACTAAGAGAAACTGGATGTCAGTGAGCCGCGTCACGAGCGACGAAAGTTATCACCTGAGTGCCCCAGTCGCCTAGGTAGTTCATGGATACAACATCCCAACCGCACGTCTTGTACAAGTTCGCCAAGAACGCACCAATGATGGTGCTTCGCAAGTGACCAACATGGAATGACTTGGCGATATTAGGAGAAGAATACTCGACGACTAGTTTCTTCCCGGCACCGGAGGTGTTGGTTCCGTACAAAGGTTTTCCCGAGGGAGTGTCGTAGGTGAGGGCGTGAATTTGGTGGAGGACTTCGCGAATGAGGCTCGCGTTGTTCAGTTGGAAGTGGAGAAACTGTTTGTCGTGCGTTATGGATGCAATGAAATCGTCAGGTTGGAACTAGGAAAAAGGATCCGTTAGCAGTCGAGCAAGGTGCCCTGATCACATACATCCTCTAACACGGTCTCAGCGAGTTCGACGGGCTTCCCAGGGAGCCGAAATCGTGGAAGTGCGACGGTGAAGTCGACGCCTTTTTTTCCATAGTCGACGCCCGAGTACGCTTGTTCTATGGTAAGTTGAGGCAATCGATCGGACAAGCGTTTTGCGATCGCTGTTCGGAAAGAGTCTAGTATGCAAAACGAAGGGTCCGTGCCGGGAACGTGCGGCAAATTAGGGAGGGATGAGACCATAAGACGTCGGACGGGGAAGTATCTACAAAGATTTGCCAGCGTGTTTCGGATCAGCAATGAGTCAGACTCAGAGGAAGTACTATAAAATAATTGTAAACAAGCTTTGGACCACCACAACTACGTCATTCGAATGGGTTCCTCGACGCGACCGTTGAACGCCCCTCTCATCGAACGCAGTCTCAATGACCGCGAAGGACCCATTCCTTCAAGCCTTAGCCTGCTCTCCGCTCGCAGACCATCCTGGGCCCCATCACCGGACGACGGAGGCAACTTCAGGAGGAGCCTGCAGATCGACATGAAGGACCTTGTTGGAAATGCAGTTGGCAACGTCAGTCGCCATTCAGTCGCAAGAGAAATCCTCTGACATAGCGAGCTAGATGAGCATTAGCCCGACGAGTCGTGATATCGTTCTTGCAGCGTAAGTTACACAGGCTTCGTTCGAACCCGTTCCCTTCCCTGAGTGCCAGATAATCAGTCGGCGTGGACTATTCATCATTGACCTTGAATCGCCTCTTGAAATTCCGAGGTTTCTGCCTCAGGGTGGTACCTGGGATGTGGCAGACGTTCAATGGAACCCTCATCGAGGACGCGCAGAATACATCGTTTCCACTTCCTCAGAAAAACTGTATGCTCTAGTTCTCGCCGTTACTCTCTGCTGATATGGCTTCCAGTCTTATATGGAACTTGATGATGGTAGGGAAGAGCTCCATAGAACACATCTTACACTCCCACTATCGCGCAATAACGGACATTAATTGGCATACGTCTGAGCCAGATACAGTTTCTAGTGTTGGGATCGACTCGTGGCTGTGGTCTTGGGACCTCCGGGAACCACGCAAGCCAGTCATGGGTAAGTGCCATTTCGCCGTTTGCTACCAACTGCTTGCTCACATCATTCAGGCTTTTGTTCATTCAACTGTAAGCATTTAAACTCCTGTCCATGACCGGCCCTTTGTGAACTCGTTTCAGCCGGAGGTACTCAAGTCAAGTGGAACCGTCAGGACCCAAATGTACTTGCTTCTTCGCACATGGACGAAGTTCTCATCTGGGACCGTCGGGTCAGTCTACCCGCTCTCTAACCTTCCAATTTCTAATATTGGGTACGCAGAAAGGATGCCTACCTACTGCTCGCATCCGTGCTCATAATGCCAAGATATACGGTATCGACTGGGCACACAATCGAGCGCACGATATCGTGACGTGTTCTCTGGATAAGACAATCAAACTGTGGAACGCGCAGGACACAACGGTCCCTGACTTTCCTAAGAGCGGATCCGTCTTTCAAAAAGGCTCGAAGCAATCACCTGAGCCTCTGGCGATGATAACGACACGTTATCCTGTTTGGAGAGCGCGCAATCTACCTTTTGGAAGCGGTATATTGAGTCTACCCCAAAGAGGCGAGACAGCCCTTGAAATGTGGGCGACCGGCAACAACATGGAGCCGGTGGAAATATTCGAGGGCCATACGGATGTTGTCAAAGAATTTGTGTGGAGAAAAGGAGGATTGGGTGCGTTGTGGTCACTTCTATGCGATGCTGATTGCTGACGTTTTTTGCAGATGGAGCAGAGTACCAGCTGATAACATGGTCTAAAGACCGAACCTTGAGGTTTTGGCCTATGGATTCCGAGACTATGGAGGCAAGCATATCTTCAACATTTCTTTACTGTATTCACCAGTCGTACATCAGAAAACGGGCCACTCCGTCGGATATTCCAAAGTATCAGCTCAGACGCGCTTCTCTAGTGATTTTGGAAGATCGCACCAGTCTTTTCGACATGTCCCCGAAGGCTCGGACTCGGTTCCAGCCCTATCCGCGCCAGTCGGTTCGCGAAGTATATTAGCAGAGGTACGTGCTGGTCCGGCGCCTACACCCGGCGGAAAAAGACCCGCGAACCCTGTGCTGCAACCACATCATGGGAGCGCTGCAAGAGGCAAAGGATTGTTGCTGTTCGACCCAGGATCGTCTGTATCACAACACCCAACCCTCCTTCGTTACTCGCAGGCCATGAACGACAGTTTTCAAACGCGTGTGCGAGATGATCAAGGCGAAAACCAAAACCAAACTCCCAATCAACTGCAGCCAGACAGACGAGCCATACCGATCCCTAATACATCGATGACCATGTCACGAGGTCATGTGGGCGGCGGGAAGAGTACTCTTGCAGGTATGGACGCATTCACGTGGTTGGCGAGCGTTCGTGTCGGGGGAAAGAGGGACGAGAGCTCTAGCAGAGACAGCGGAAGCGGGTCGCGGTCTAGGGCTTCCCACGGTGGGGATGGCGAGCCTACGACAGGTCAAGAGCACAAAAGGAGAAGAAGTGAGAGTCAGCTCAGGGAAGGAAAAGAGGGTGAAGGAGTTCAGAGTTTGCCTGATGAGTAAGTGTTATTTCTTTTGTTGCGACGTGCGAACGGGTGCTAATGAACGTTAGAATTACATCGGTGCTCACGAAGCTTTCCACGTCCAAGATCCGGCTCGAGAAAGTGTGTTTCCTCTCCGTTTCTCGTACCACTGTGCTCACTCTTGTCAGCACGATCTCACCAAAAAGCGTACTTGTACATTGGGACTGCATGGTCCCTGGGGAGAAACATCATCTGTTTTCATTCGTATCTCTTTCCGATTCCCAAAAAGTTACCCTCATGCATCCTATCCCGAAGGCACGCCCGAAATTGATCTTGAGCGCAGTCCATTGATATCGATACAAAACCGAGCATTCATGCTCCGGCGCCTCAAGACCATCAAAGAGCGGCGGAGACCATGTCTTGAGGCGTGTCTCAGGTTTTTGTTATTTGGGGATGAAAATGAACAAGTCGGTATTCCGGTCGATATGAGGTCAGAGTCCTCTTCAGATGAAGACGAAGGACCGGATA
Source organism: Boletus tylopilopsis (assembly GCA_038093875.1). NCBI lineage: Eukaryota > Fungi > Basidiomycota > Agaricomycetes > Boletales > Boletaceae > Boletus > Boletus tylopilopsis. The sequence goes on along the minus strand of JBBPTB010000671.1, from coordinate 3,501 downwards.
CGAGAAAGTCGAGGGATTTCACTGTCTCGCTTTTGAGAAACAACAAGAACCTGGCGGAGCCAAGAACGTCTCAAGGTGTGTTTGGCCCGAATGGTATGTTCCTTTGCACTTCGTATATTGCCTTTTAACCAGATCCTTCATCAGGGGAGTTGATCTGCTTCTTCAGAGCACCGCCTCGAATAGTTCGTCCCCATCAAATCGGCGGGGGGAGTGAAGTTTCAAGCTCCCCCGTCAAAGCTTCGCGTTCGCCACACTCATCGCGATTTTTCCAATCCCCTGCATTGTTATCTGATGCCGTCCGGCGCCTTGGACTCGCGTCTACCGACCAGCGTCCAGAAGTGGACTTTCGACGACCGGGGGATAGCGAACATACGCTGCGTATCGTGACTAACCTGCTCACATTCTCTCAGCCAAGGTTGCAACACGACTTTACTTTGGAGACGATGGATAACACTGTCAACGATCAGGGTAGTAACGTTTCCATGATTCCTACGCGACGAAGCACTGTGTTTATCAAGGTGTTGTCTGATATTTCACTCGCGCGGCGAAAGGTCGCCGCGGCGTACATCTTCCAAGCGGGCACATTGGAAGATTTGTGTCGATTCAATGCGAATGTCGCCAGGGAACATGGACAATTTGCGCACGAGAGAATGTTTAGAACATTGCAGTGCCTGTTCACCGTCCACATGACCACACAGAATGTCTTTGGAGTGGTGGCTCGCCGAATGATCCATGAATTGTTTGTATACTTTTAATCTCTAGCAAGACGTGATTCATTCGATCGCCTAGGCACGGGGAATTTTGCACAACGCATGATGTTCAAATACTTGCCATGTTAGCTGTCGTTCTTTTAAAAGCCTACGTCTCGTCAGGAGAACAACGTGAGTGGGTGCTCTCTAGTGCGATCCCGCATTCAGCTTTGAATTATAGTTGCTACCCACTCTCCTTCCACCAAGGGACCCTCGCCTCTTGTCCAGAAGAGCGACGGCGACTACTTTAGCCTATCTATCTCCAAGGATCCCAGAGCAGCGGTAATGTCTCCCGCATGGCCACGACTTCCCTCTGCGTCTCCAACAACAACCAACTATGCCGTGGCATCATCCCTCTCTGCATCTGGTTCTTCCCGAGGGTCCTGGTCAAGTCTCTTCAATACGGGTAGCGTCCGTCAATTCATGTCGGGCGTGCAAGAGTCCATCGCGGCACCGCTCGAGACACTTCCCGGGAAAATCGCTGTTCCCATTCCCCAGCATGAGCCCGTGTTGCGTCTCCAAAACATTGATTCTCCGCGGCAGCTGCGCAGAAGAGAGCAAACGTCCGCTAATGTCTCGCCCGTGTCCAAGTCCTGGTCCGAAACGCAGATGGTTTCGGCGTTGCATCGGCAGACACCTTTTGCGCCGGCGAGTTATGGCCGACGGCCGGAGCGTGCACAGGCTACCCATGTAAAACAGACCATACAGGAAAAGAAGCTGATCGTCGTCGAGGAGGAACCCCACCATCGCGCCGAAAGGTAACAGTAGCTCCGGGCTCTACAGAAGTCGTTTCGGCTCATTGACTGTCCCTCTAGAACGAGGTTGGACCCCGCACTACTCTCACAATTGGCATGTCATATCTTGGCATATGCAGACATGCTGTTCGGCTGGCGATTACTGAACAAACGTCTGGAATTATTGAACATAGTCAAGACGTCCGCCTTCGTCAAGACCCCGCCTCAGAATCTGGATATGAAATTTGGTGCGTGCTCCTTTTCGGGAGAGAAAACATCTGGACCGATACTGATTCATCCTGTGCAGACATTCAACCGACGTGTGGACAGTGTGGTCACGGACGGTTATCCGATGACGATGCTTGTTCCATATGTGGCAATCACCAGACGAATCCACGCTGTTCGGTGTGCAGACTTCCAGTCAAAGGTGCGTTTTTTCAAAGCAGAGCCTTTCTTGTTTCGTTGCCTAGACGGGGTTTTCCAAGGGCTCGCGCGGAGCTGCGGTGAATGCTTGCATCTCACTCACATCAAGTGCTGGCGAGATCAACAATCGGATACCTGCGGGACGGGTTGCGGTTGTCGCTGCAGTGGTGCTCCAATCTCCATCAAGGGGCAAGCAAGATGGAGTGGCAATTTCGAAACGAACGAGGCGGCGCCGTGCGAATCTAGGTCAGTCAATCGTTATAATGCAGGAATGGGATAGCTCAACCGTCTTTGCAGATAGTTCTATGCACGCCAGCGACCGCAACTAGTGTATTACGAGGACGGCAAAAGACGACATGGGGAGCAGGTGACAAAGCAAGGCCTCAACCCTCATCCATAACTATACCCTCACTAGGATGGCCATATATACTACCTGTATGACTGCTTCAAAGAAGAGAAAGGTTATGCGTCGTTTACGTTGAGCCTGCGACACTGTAACGGGCGTCGCAGTACTCGAAAGGTCGGGTAGGATGACTGAGCGAAGGGAGCGGAGCTGACAAAGGCAGGTCAGGTATTGAACAGCTGAACGAAGTAGCAAAGACTTGCTAGGAAGAAGGCGTTGGCAGCAAACGCATAAAGAAACACTATGGAGTACAATGTCAACCCCGGGTTTATCAATCCCGTGAGCAGCGTCAGAATAACGCTAGTGGATCGTGAGCGGCAATCGATGTGTAGTAGGCAGGTGGTTACCAACCCGACAAACTTATAACCTCCGTATGCGATGAGATCTATGACTTGCCCGGGGCCTTGGACATTGAGCAAGTAACATCCACCTTTTACGAAAAGAAAATCCAGTAAGACTACGACGAGGGCACGAGACGCGGATGCGCCGAGAATTTGCGGGTGAAAGCGTTCCTGGAGACCTGTCTGGAGAGCTGCTACAAGAATGTAGGTGACGAGCGCCATGACTGCGGAAATGAATGAAAAAGCACGAGGCGGGGAGAAAAGGGACATGCCTGGAATATACAGGTCGGGAGAATTTATGTCGTCTCTTGGTGGTTGCCACTCTGTTTGACCAGTCTCGAGACGGCGTAGTTTTCGCGACCAGGGTCGATGCCTCCAAGGGAACACGACGAGCTGCAGTTTCTTGATAACGTACGAATTGGAGACGTTGAAGTGGTGTTTTAGGAGGGACATTGGGATCGACCCTACAAACTAGGAGGACATTAGCGCGTCGACGGGCCGTACAAGAGAGGACGACTGACGTTCTTTTGCACGTATTCCTGTCCGGCTGCCACTGCGCTCTGACCGAGCTGCATGCCAAACTTGGTGGTGGTGTCATCCATACCCCATGCTGCAAAATCGGGGATGTGGTGCGGGGCGGGTTGCTGGGCGGGCTGCTGGTATCGCTGGTAACCATGTGGCGACGACGCGGGTGCAGGACCGGGGGTAGAGGGGGGCTCCGGGATGTAGGCGGGGTGGGTAGGCACTGGGTGTTGCAGTGGTGGTGGCGAGCGAGAATAATAAGTTGCCATCGATGTCGCGGAGGAGGAGGACGAGGAGGGACGAGGAGAACGTTTGTGGCCGACGGTCGT
>JBBPTB010000670.1:0-15945 GCA_038093875.1 Boletus tylopilopsis | reverse complement strand
CTGGGGCTCACAAAAACACGGCTGGGACGACGAGCGAGGGATTATGCTTGACAAGAGGCGGCGAGGCCTGAAGAAAGGAGGGGCAGGGGGAACGAGCGATGGGGCTCACTGCGGCGGAAAACGAGGACCAACGAGATGGTAATAAACAAGAGTGGCAGCAACGAGTGAGTCACTAGAGACAATGAAGTAGGATTTCGGGCTTTGGACGTCTATAGAAAGTACAGGGAACGAAACACAGGAGAGAGAAATACATGAGGAAATGTTAAGACAGGCCATCGTAGGGGCGGGCTGGGCGTAACCCAGAGCAAGACCGAGCAACGAACGGATTGCTGGAGGTCCTGAGCTGGGAACCGGGGTGTGCGTCGAGCCAGAGCGAACTTGGAGGAGAAACTCTGGCCCAGCGCACCGAAGGCCTGCTGCTAGAAAGACGGAGAGACAAGGAGGGGAATGAAGGGTGGGGCAAAAGACAAGCAATCTAAGAGGAAAGGGCACCGACGTCGCGGAAGCGGATCAAGATGCGACGAGAGCACGACGTCGGAGCGCGAAAACCTGCTGCAACCATCCTCGTGCCGAAGACGGCCGAAGCTCTCGTGATCCGTAGCATGGAATGGAACGGAGACGTCCTAGGAAGTAGTACGGCCCGCGCGATACTTGAGCTCCGTGTACGCTCCGGATTGATTATGATCCTGCAGCTAAATGGACGGCGGTTCAGTAGATGTTATGCAAATGAGCGAGCCGCATTTTATTGGGTAACTAGTAACCCAAATGGAGCGGATCCTTGTTGTCAATATAACACTTTTCCTCGTGGATTCGGCCAACCATGTCGGTTGTAAATTTACCCAAACGACGATGCCTTGCAGGGGCGCCGTGAGAGCGTGGTTGGTCTCGAGCTACATTTAACGTGATGCTCCGCGTTTCAACCCACATCCCACTTGTGTACCGATGGCTATTTCATCAGCGCCATTCAGATGCCCTCAGTGCAGGCGACAACAGAAGAAGAGCACGAAGAATCTTGTCGTATGCATCGATGGTACTGCCAACACAAGCGTATTGGTGATTGTTACTCTCATGTCATTTTCTCGCTGACAACTATCGTCAGAACACTAATGTGTCGAAACTGTTCTCCAAGATCGATCTGGAATCGACTAGCCCAGAACAATACGCATACTATGCGGGTGGAGTTGGCGCTCACCCTAAGTCGAAGAAAGCAGCCCTTCATGACGCGGTTGACGAGGTGTTTGCACGGTTCGTACTCATCTTTGTCCACTTTTCCATGTAATGCAATCATGGGAGCAGGAATTCGGAGAAAAATATCAAAGAGTCGTATCGCTGGCTAGCGGAGAGGTATGCAATGGGGGACCAAATATATCTTTTCGGTATGTTTCGTTATTCGTCGTAGTTCTCCCAACCGACCATCGTATAGGTTTCTCTCGAGGGGCATACCAAGTACGAATGCTTGCGGCCATGATATACGAGGTGGGACCCAGGTTGCTCGCCGATTGTGTTATGGAACTGAACTCAACTTCAGGTCGGATTGATAACAACACCGTCGGACAAGGACAAGTTTGAGGAGTGAGTATCTGTTATGCTGCTTGCAAGGTGTTGACGAACGCGTTGGCAGAGCTTACGAACACTATAAGTCGAGTCGTTCTGGAGGGCAGAAGGCCAGGCAAGCCGCGAGGGGGTTCAAGAAGCGGTTTTGCTGGCAGGACTTGAGAGTCCACTTTGTCGGAGTGTGGTAATCGCATAACTTGCGTCAGTCGAATGGCGCTCATCACTGATCGCTCGGTCAGGGACACTGTTTCTTCTGTAGGCTTTTTACTACAGGAAATTTCCCTCCCAACATCTTCATCTGCGGAACATGCTTGTCATTTCCGCCACGCCCTCGCTCTCGATGAACTTCGGGTCAAGTTCATGCCGGAATATTTCCACGAGATAAACTCTCTAGCGGACTTCCACAAGTACACAAATACCTCCCTTGGAAATAGACAAGCCACAAGTTCCAGAAGTGCACTTAGTGGAGTTTTACTGAACGGCAAGGCATCCGATCTCTTGGCTGACCAAGCGAAGGGCTCTGACATCAAGGAGGTCTGGTTTGCTGGCAGCCATTCAGACGTGTAGGTACGCTTCACTAGACCCTGATCTAACTGACATGCCTGGTAGGGGTGGCGAGAACAAAACAGGGACGTATCATCAACCTGGGAGCATCTCGTTGTTGTGGATGCGTCGAGAAGCGACTGCCAGCGGTCTCGTGTTGAATCCGACTGACATCGTCTGGCTTCCTGAGGATCTCGATTGTGGCATTACTAATTCAACGACTGCCGAATATGTACCCACCATGCGCCAAGTATCCAATTACGGTCTTGGTAAGAAGGCTTTGCGGTGAGAGTTGTAACATCTCGCCGATGGGTGAAACTGATTTCACATTTGGTAGCTTCCATCGGCAGCAACCACGTCGTATCATACCTGGTCAAAAGATTCACGCTTCCATTTTGTATGCACATGCGTATAAGGCAAAGGCAACGCTAGGGGAAGGTTTCGACATACCTATCATACTGCCTGGATTCGAAGAGGCGAACCTGGATGGCGAAATATGGGAGACGGGACTCTTTGACAATAGTGCAGCAGAAGAGTTGATCTGCTCCCTAGGTATACAGGAGGGAGTTGCACCCATCAACCTTGACAAGTTGCTGTTCATGCTTCGATTCAGTGGGTCCATCCATTTCGATCCACTTGTTACTCATATTTCTGTCGCCTCAGGTGAGGGAAGACAAAGCGTGAAGAACATACCTGGCTGGCAAGACAAGTTTATGAAGCTCATGATGGACAATGAATGTGCGACGGTCGTTCGGCTTGTCGCGGTTGTCGCTTATCACGAAGCATGTGAGACTCTTACCTCGAGCACGTGTCGTGTGTAACCTCCTGTTGCAGCCTGCGATCCCGAGGCACGCCCGAATAATTGCGTGTCGATTCCCGAGGATATATTAGAGGATGCGAGGAGCTGCCTTAAAGACATTATGGACTACCACAGGCACCGGGATGGTCCCAGAGTTGTTGCTCTTCTGAGACTGCTGACGAAACACCAGATTCTTCGAGACCGCATCCTCACCGAAGACATCTTGGAAACTCTTGTCAATTCTTTCGTTGAGGTCAATGGAGCGGCGGGGATGCAGTTCGTATTGGTAATGGATGGCTTGAACTGTTTGTTGCAGCGTGGTTCGTGGTGATCAACGTGCATTTCAAGACCTGCTAATGATTCGCTAGTCGACATCCGGCAGACTATCGTTGAGAAATTAAGGTCCAACCCACCGGGTGATACCATCTCCAGGCTTTCTCGGATATTGGAGGTCGAGGGTAAGGCCTAGATCTACGATCGGGTTGGGACTAAATGTCCTTTTAGACCCGGTCAATCTACTTGCGGCGTTGCGTATGGTGGCTATTCTTGTCCAGATTCCTGATGGTAAGCTCTCCCAGTTTCGTTGCTGAGCGGGGAATGACGAGGAGTCAGGGAGAGATGCATGCTCTGTAATAGAATCTAGGGTCAAGCAGTTGGCGAGTAAGAACGAACAGTTGATTGGTGCCTTTGCTGCACGGCTATACCTTGTCCTATACGACCCAAATGACCAAAGTAAGTCGTCGGAACTGCTAGCCTTTCCCTTACCAACGTTTCAGATCAATTGGACATTCGCAATCCATACGTTCGCACCAACCTCGCCAGTGCCCTGCTTTGCTTAGCTTGCCAACCAGATCTCGAACAGGTGTTCAACATTTTCGGGTTCGGTAAGTCATGTTCATCGAGACGTTGATGTTCGAGCTCAATCTTTTCATCAGGTGCCACAGAACTAACCGATCGACACAAAATGCTCATTGGAGAACTGAAAGTCGCCGTTCTCCAGGAGAAGAATGCTCGGGAACGCACTGCTGCTACGATCACCCTTTTGAAGCTCTGCGATAGTGAGTTTCCTATCAATGCTATCAATGATATGATGACAGGAACCCATATTATCAGGTATGATCATCCGCGAACATTACCGCGAGATCGAATTGTTGGACATTTTCGTCAGTCAGCTGCGACGTAAGGACAGCGCACTACTCGCTGCACGAGCACTAGCTACCTGTTTGAAGTTTTGTGGGTGGAATCGTCTGCTATCGGGTTCGCGTGACTCAGATTTACGCTAGCCGACCTGCAGTACATCAAGAAAAGACTTCCACAACACATAATTACGATGCTAAGAGAAGACTATTTTGACGATGCTGCGGGCCGGTCCCAGGGCTTCGAGGTTTTCGGAGAGTTGATGCAGCATGGTAATGAGTTCCTATCGTCCTAGATGACCTGCCTCCGCGTGCTGATTTTTTTGGGTCAGCCGACTTGCGTGAAGAGATTATGAGTCGTGATGTCATCAAGATTTTGACCGACAAGCTGGAAACGGGCGATAAGAAGGCGACGCGCTGTGGTCTGATGTACTTGGACATCTTCCGGTCATGTGGTATGTACGCAACTGTTGATACTAGTTCAGCATTGCTCACCCACATCCCAGACCCGCACTATCCATGGATTCGGGAGCTTTGCGATAAGGGCCTGGTACACTTGAAGGACCCAGCACGGAAAGTTCAAACAGCAGGGGCGAATATCCTTTCCGCGTTGGCACAAACGGGTATGCATTTCATGGGATTTATTTAGGGGTTTCTCTAAAGTTGTTCAACTTCAGGATACGGCGTGGAGGCCATCAGCGCTCACGTCCCCGAGATTGTAGAGATGCTTCTTCCGGAGGATTTTTTGCTGATCCGCCGGCCTCTTTCGCCACAGACCCAAGGTAACTCGACGTCCTCTGACAAGCGTGCAGCGCAAATGAAAGACACAAACATTCTTTCAACTCCCAAGTCACTATCGTGGATGAGGGGACCTGCATACGCACTGCGTATCATAGCACAGAACGGTAAGACCCATTCACCCTATTTCATGGATGTTGGGACTAATGCGATGCACTATGCCAGCGATATTACGAGGCCGTATCTCCAAGACGATACAATACGGCTATGTGAAAGAATTGCATCTGAACGGAGCTTTGGTAGAGAAGAACGATACTGCTGCGTGGCGCTGGCGCCTCTCGACACCAAATCGAGGTACTTGATTTGTTCCATCCGTTTAGAAACGTGAAACTGATACCGGTTTTTCCCATCCTTTCAGCCCAAGTGATCCACGAGCTCGACGAGATGATTGAAGCTGTGGACTCGGTCTAAGATTGCGAACTCGGATTGGCTCATCACTGGGCAGGTGGCAGTTGAAAACTACCATAGCGTCTGACCCTGGTGGTCATGTCTACGTCATTTTCTTTTGCCTCTTACCGAGTTTGTGCCAGTCGATCAGATCACCTCGAAGTGGGTGCTGTTTTATGTATCATTTCTTCTTCCATACAGTAGTACTAGGCAGTGTATCTATTTGGTGTGACAGTTTACCACTCCGACATCTTGCGAAGAGCCTGCACGAACGGTCAACGGGTATCTTGAATCAAAGCAGACTAGTTTTACTCACTAGCCATTCGGCACCTCAGTTGCTCATTACCTCCCTGAGCGCATCCGTCAGGTTGAGACTTCGTCTTCGTGTTCGCTCCGAGGACCCTTAATGGTCTTGGGAACCGTGGCATCAACCTCTGGATGGGATGCCACGCTATGATCGCCAGGATGGGCTGGACAATGGTATCACGGAGACCTTCCAAGACCTGGCCATCTAGATAGCGTGGTACCCGCCGTCTCAAGAAGTTACGACCGTTCCCGTCAGAATCACTACATTTACCTGATAAGCTTTAACGCACCCGACTGCCTGGGCAGATACCTGGATCGGCGTGGCCAAGGTTACACCGAGCATCACGAGTACAGACCCTGAGTACGACTGGGAGAGCAGTGTTTATTGCCACAGACCCGTTGCGAAGCATTGTCGAAACGCGATCCCAATGCTCAGTGTGGGGCAGGACGTCATCCCCAATCGACACGAGTCCCTCTTCGGACAACTCCTCGTCCATTGCTTTGATCGTCTCGTTGAGCATAGTGATCTTGTCGTCTAATAACGCGCAAATGAAAACATGAATTAGTTCCACATCGCCATCGAAAGAAATTACTCGCGTCGGTTCGGAGTTCAGACGCGCCGCGCCGAGGTATCATTCTCGTCGACTGCGCTCCAGATAGATATCAGTGTTTCAAACTGCCGTACGTGGATTTGCCCATGGCGGTGGAAGCATCGGGATTTTTCCGACGACAAAGGTAATACCTCGCTACGAAAAGGTGTGGTTCCGGGAATATCTCTGGAATGAGACATTGTATCAGTATCAACTCTGCCCATATTGCGGGTGATACGTGCCGTTCTGCACTAGGATACATAGAGCGTTTGTAGGGCCCAGCGTCCATGAAGGCGGCCTAGGTGGTACATTCGGCGGGGGCTCGAAAAAACCAGCGACATGAAAACAGAGTGCTTACCATACGCTGACGAAGTGCACTTTTAGGTCCTTCCCGAAATGCGTGTTCATGAGCTGTTTCGCAAACTGTTTTATCCTCGGCCTCCCGGAGCTCATTACATCGTAGTGACCGTAGCCTGAGGCCCTGCATGACGTTGACCAACTTGTCAGAGACATGGCATTCACTCACATTTCAATCTGTGTGTTTCCCCATCGGCGTTCTTATCAAGCCATTGAACCTGAAGGACGAGATCAGTGCTACATAATACATATAACCGGTAGTTGATCCGAGCCACACATCATGTATCATTCCTGTAAGCAACGGCGCTTAGTATGCACCTCAAGAGAGACCTACACGATCATTGACATCCTTGATGATTTCTTCCATACTCTTGCCATTCGATGTTATCTTCCATGAAGGAGTTAAGAATTACACGCACGACGATGATGTGGCGCTGCCGTGCGCGAGTCGAGTGCGCCACGGCGACAATGGCGGCATGACAACGTAATAACGTGCACAACCACAAATCGTTGTGTCTGGCAACGCTTTTTCAAACTCCGATGATCTTGTACTAAGACCCACAGCTCATTTGCCTCGCCCTCGTCGTCCACATACAACCTTGGAGGGTCCGCGAAGTCCGTGTGGTGTCAACGAGGTAAGCCTCGGGTGTCCCCTCCAGCAGGGTGCCGACGCACCATAACCTAACCGACAGACACAGTCTGGCTTCCAGATGATCTTGATTTTGGGGTCAATGATTACTCTCCATGGTATGATTCCTTATCTTGTTGATCAGTGCGATTGATCTCACGCTTGGTAGGTTTCATCGACTTCAACCACGCCTTGTCAAAAGCTCCACGCCCACGCAAATTCGTACAAACCAAAGGCGACACTAAGAGAAGGTTTCGACATTTCCATCACGCAGTCCGGACTCGATGTGGTACCGGATGGCGAATCTTGGGAAACAGGATCGTTTGACGGCATTGCAACACCGTAGTTAGTGGCCTCTCTAAGCACTGAACAGGGTGTTGTGTCAATATACCTCGATAGGTCGTTACTCATGCCAAGATTCAGTAAGTATCTCGTTTTGATTGACCTGTGGAACCTTCTCGAAGTATGCAGCGTGATCGGGAGAGTCATTCAAGATTTAAGACGACCCCAGGGCGGTTGGACTCTTGTGTCCCCTGACGAAGCACTGGATTCTCGTGGAACATTTTCTACCGCGGGAGGAAATTTCGTGGGCTCACTCGATGCGATCATCCTGAAGCAAGGAAGAAACTTTGGACTGGCGATGGGCTCCCTGAATTGCATATTGCACTGCGGTTGGTTGGTGATCATCGTGCATTTCCAACTCTCTGATCATTCGTTAGTCATCCAGACAACTATCGTCGCGAAGCTCGGGGCCAACCTCCCAGAGTCCAACCGGTCGAGGCTTTCTCGGATATTGGTGGCCGAGGGTAAGTACTGTGCTTGTGTTCGCGTCGAGATTACGCGGCGATGTCATTCTATTTAGACCCACGTCTTCTAACTGCAGCATTACGCATGATGCGCACGCTCGCACAATTTCCTGAAGGTAAGCACTCTCAAGTTCGTTGATGAGCAGTGCTAATGCGATGGCAGCGAGGGCCATGTATCCAATGTTAGCGTCTAGGATCAAAATATTGACGCGGACAGACGAACAGCCGCTTAGTCCCATCGCGATTGAAATACTGCTTTCCCTATACGATCCAAACGACCAGAGTAGGCAACAAGCGGAATCACCCTCCCCTCTCCTTACCAGCGTTTCAGACCAGGTAGACATTCGCGACGCCCATACTCGCACCAATCCCGCCCGTGCATTGGTCCACTTCAACCATGACAAATATGATTCAGGAACTGGCCAAGATCATAGTCGAGTCCCGCATAACAGATGCTGCGGAATATTTTCGGACTCGGTGAGCGATGGCAATCAGTGACGGTTCAAACGAGAGTTGAACACGGCGTTTCGTATCAGATGCCACAGACCTCGAGAAATCTCATTGGAGAACTGAAAATGGCTGTACAAGAGTAGTGTGCTGTCCTTACGTCGTAGGTGAGTGACGAATAAGGTGAACGCGGATGTTCGTAGCTGATGGAACACGAGTTCATCTCTTCATGTCACTAATATGAAACTCACTCTTGCAGAGCTCCAGAAGGGCCATCGTAGCCGCGGTACGCTCCTGAACACTTCCCTCGCTGCATACACTTTGGCTACCTGTTTGAGACATGGTGAGTGGAATCGCATGGGGTGGAGGCCCTGGATGGAGCTGAAAGTTGCGCTAGGTGAGATGGAAGAATCCATCAAGGACAACGAAGAACTTCCGGAATATATCAACATGTCAAGACTGAACTATCTCGACGATGCTGTCGGGCGAGTTGAAGGATTTCAAATTTCAAAAACTTGATGCAAAGTGGTAGTGGCCACATCAACAATTATGGTATCAGTGACATTCTGAGCGAAATTGAGCAAGGACGACCCAAAGGGATTCGGACGGATTATATAATGCAGTGACAATATCGGTTTATTACAGCTAATGCACCCCCCTCGGGTGCTAGCGGTCATTGGGTTGAAGACCTTGTCGAAGCGAGCTTGAAACGTCTAAACGACTCAGACTGGAAAACTCAGGACGGGGTAAGGATCCTTGCCACCTTGGTTCAGACAGGTACGCATCCTCTGATGATATTTGATGGCTTTAGAACACGGGAAACGGCTAGCCGTATACAGGAAATCCTCAAAATACTCCTGCCGTAGGATTATCTGCTGGTCCACCGCCCGACTGTGCCGCGAGCAGCTAGCCCCTCTAGCGAAGGACGCATCGCCACACTGGAGATCAGGCCTTCACAGGCGCGCTCACAGGATGCGTCGCTTTCGTGGATGCTGGGAACTGCGTGCGCCATGCGTCTTTTGGCGCAGAGTGGCAAGTACCACGTGTTGTGGAGATATTGGAACTGATGTGGTGCATTATTCCAGAGACACTACGGGACCGTACGCGTGAAACAGTCCAATACGGCAGTTTGAAATATTTACTTTTGTCCCGGGCGTTCGTTGGCAGTACGCCAGCGTGGGTATTCCGAACCGAGGTAAAGTACTCCTTCAAGTGTCACGCTGGGATGTAAACTGAAATCACTTGAGCTGATGTGATCAACATGCTGGACGTGGTAGGCCGAGAACAGTTCGAAGGAAGTCGAACTCCCATAGATATCGTGCCGCCTCATAACGCTGACACCGCGATGTGGCGTTGGGAGTCATAACTGACCTCCCACGTCAGTTTGGGACTCGGTACTCTTGATCCTCGCTTTCGTCGTGTCCACGCCGATTTATGTTTCTGTATACGAGCGGGTATCGAATCGTCATCTCGCAAATGCTGGCGAGCAGACGGGTGTCTAATGTTCTTAACAGCTTCTATCAGAAGTTAGAACAACGGGGCTATTGTGAGAGATAGGTGAGTACTAAAGGCGACGGACCCACAACGCGATATTCCATAGTAGATCCTTAATATCACGGAGCCACAGCCAGATTCTGTACAAGCGTTCCCAAAATGCATCAACACCTGTAATGCTATAGAGTTCATTTCCGAGGCATGAGGCTCTGTTGGTGTGCATTTTACATTTGATCTCGCTTATCGAAACCTCCTTTGCCCTCACTGACCCCGTCTACGTCGCCACCGCCATCATCGAATCGCCATGCCAAATTGGGTCTCTCGCCATCTCAGAATGTGTCTACTATGATAGTATACAAGGAAAGTATTCTATGATAAGTGGGTAGAGGGATCGGTGGAATCCAAGGTATGCATGATTTATGTGAGGGAATCTACAACTGGTACAATTGATATGACTCACTTTGTTGCGATTTCAAATAGATCTCACTTATCTACCCCCACTGATGTGATGCTTGGTGTTAAGTAAGGTCCGTGCACCGTGCACTGCTGTCGTTAGTCAAGCAGACTCTGGGCTCGTTCGCTCACTCATTCTCTCTTGAGAGTGAACGGTTGGGTGAACGAGCGCTCGCATGTTCCACACGAGACTCGAGAAGAGGGAGAACTGAGTGGGCGAAAGCCCGGGAGGGCTTTCCAGCCTGAGACGCGAGACCCTCGTGGGAGAGAAGCTGCACTCGGGTGGGCTGGGCTCTCCCTCCACGAGGGGGTGGGTGCAAAAGCGGGTAGCCAGGCTGCTGCTGCCCAGCGCGCGAGGTGGGGGCCGCAATTCGTATCGCTTACAGGGACTAAATTCTAGGCACAGCCATCGGCTATGCCCCGAATGTCCAACCTGTCGTCCTGCATATCAGAGCGGATTTTCCGCTCAGAATATTGAAAACACGTGTTTGAATATGCTGTATAGAAGGAACTTAACTTAAAATTACGCTCTGATTGTGATTGAGAAGCTTTATAAGCGTCACGCGCTGCCAGTGACTCTTTATACTGTACCTCCAGCTCACTTCATTGCCGTTAGATCTTACCCTTTACCCTGGGTTTACGCTCTCCATATCAACGTACTGTATCTCACCTACCGATGGCAATTTCACCAGTACCGTCCAGATGCTCTCGGTGCAGGCGACAACAGAAGAAGAGTACGAAGAATCTCGTCGTATGCATCGATGGTACTGCTAATGCAAACGTATTAGCGATTGTTACTCTCATGTCATTTTCTCGCTGACAACTATCGTCAGAACACTAATGTGTCGAAACTATTCTCCAAGATCGATCTGGAATCGACTAGCCCAGAACAATACGCATACTATGCGGGTGGAGTTGGCGCTCACCCCAAATCGAAGAAAGCAGCCCTTCGTGACGCGGTTGACGAGGCGTTTGCACGGTTCGTACTCATCATTGTCTACTTTCCCATGTAATGCAATCCTCGGAGCAGGAATTTGGAGAAAAATATCCAAGAGTCGTATCGCTGGCTAACCGAGAGGTATGCAATGGGGGACCAGATATATCTTTTCGGTATGTTTCGTTTTTCGTCGTAGTTCTCGCAGCCGACCACCGTGTAGGTTTCTCTCGAGGGGCATACCAAGTACGAATGCTTGCGGCCATGATATACGAGGTGACATCCAGGTTGCTCGCCAAATTTGTTACGGAACTGAACACGTGTTTCAGGTCGGCTTGATAACACCATTGAACAAGGACAAGTTTGACGAGTGAGCATCTGTTATGCTGCTTGCACGGTGTTGACGAAAGTGTTGGCAGAGCTTACGAACACTACAAGTTGAGTCGTTCTGGAGGGCAGAAGGCCAGGCAAGCCGCGAGGGTTTTCAAGAAGCGGTCTTGCTGGCAGGACTTGAGAGTCCACTTTGTTGGAGTGTGGTAATCGCATAACTTGCGTCAGTCGAATGGCGCTCATCACTGATCGCTCGGTCAGGGACACTGTTTCTTCTATAGGCCTTTTACCACAAGATGTTCCCCTTTCGAGATCTTCGTCTGTGGAACACGCTTGTCATTTCCGCCACGCTCTCGCTCTGGATGAGCATCGGGTCAAGTTCATGCCGGAATATTTCCACGAGATAAACTCTCTGGAGGACTTCAAGTACACAGATACCTCCCCCGGCGATAGAAAATCCGCAAGTGAACTGGGTGGGGTTTCACTGAACGGGAAGGGCCCTGACATCAAGGAGGTCTGGTTTGCTGGCAGCCATTCAGACGTGTGGGTACACTTCACCAGACCCTGATCTAACTGACATGTCGGGCAGGGGTGGCGTGAACAAAACAGGAAGGCATCATCAACCTGGGAACATCTCGTTGTTGTGGATGCGTCGAGAAGCGACTGCCAGCGGTCTCGTGTTGAATCCGACTGACATTGTCTGGCTTCCTCACGATCTTGACTTTGGCAACACTCATGCGATGGCCAATACGTGGCGTGCCTTGAAATATTTACCCACCATGCACCAAGTATCCTATTCCGGTGCTGGCGAGAAGGCCTTGCGGTGAGAGTTGTGACATATCGCCGATTGGTGAAACTGATCCACATTTGGTAGCTTCCACCATCAGGGACCACGTCGTATCATACCCGGTCAAAAGATTCACGCTTCCGTTTTGTATGCACATGCGTATAAGCCAGAGGCGACGCTAGGGGAAGGCTTCGACGTACCCATCATACTGCCTGGATTCGAAGATGCGAACCTAGATGGCGAAATTTGGGAGACAGGACTCTTTGACAGCAGCGCAGCCGAAGAGTTGATCTGCTCCCTAGGTCTGCCGCAGGGAGTTGCACCAATCAACCTTGACAAGTTGCTGTTCATGCTTCGATTCAGTGGGTCCATCCGTTTCGATCCACTTGTTACTTACATGCTCTGTCGGCTCAGGGGAGGGTAGACAAAGCGTAAGGAACATACCTGACTGGCAAGACAAGTTGATGAGGCTCATGAACGACGATGGATGTGCGACGGTCGTTCGGCTTGTCGCGGTTGTCGCTTATCACGAAGCATGTGAGACTCTTGTCTCGAGCACGTGCGTCGCATCTTGTGTAACTTCCTGTTGCAGCCTGCGATCCCGAGGCACGCCTGAATAATTGCGTGTCGATTCCCGAGGATATATTGGAGGATGCGAAGAGCTGTCTTAAAGACGTTATGGACTACCACAGGCACCGGGATGGTCCCAGAGTTGTTGCTCTTCTGAGACTGCTGACGACACACCAGATTTTGCGAGACCGCATCCTCACCGAAGACATCTTGGAAACTCTTGTCGATTCATTTGACGAGGTCATTGCAGCAGCGGAGAGCCGTTTTGTATTGGTAATGGACGGTTTAAACTGTTTGTTGCAGTGCGGTTCGTAGTGATCGTCCTGCATTTCGAGCCTTGTTGATGATTCGTTAGTCGACATCCGGCTGACTATTGTTGACAAATTGAGGTCCAGGCTTCGTCAGATATTGGAGGTCAAGGGTAAGGATTAGATCTACGATCGGGTTGGGACTAAACGTCTTTCTAGACCCGGTCAATCTAATCGCGGCATTGCGAATGGTGTCTATTCTTGTCCGAATTCCTGAAGGTAAGCACTCCCAATCATGTTGCCGAGTGGGAGATGATAAGGAGTCAGGGAGAGCTGCATGCTCTGTAATAGAATCCAAGATCAAGCAATTGGCGAGTAAGGACGAACAGCTGATTGGTCCCCTTGCTGCGGAGATATGCCTTCTATACAACCCAAATGACGAAAGTAAGTCGTCGGCACTGTTAACCCTTCCCTTACCAATGTTCCAGATCAATTGGACATTCGCAATGCATGCGTTCGCACCAATCTCGCCAGTGCATTGCTCCACTTAGCTCACCAACCAGATCTCGAAGAGATGTTCAACATTGTTGGGTTCGGTAAGTGATGTTCATCGAGGTGTTGAGTTCGAACTCAATCTTTTCATCAGGCGCCACAGAATTAACTGAGCGACACAAAATGCTCATTGGAGAACTGAAAGCCGCCGCTCTCCAGGAGAAGAATCCTCAGGAACGCACTGCTGCTACGATCACCCTTATGAAGCTCTGCGGTAGTGAGTTTCCTACGATTGATATGCAGACCGGAGCTCATATTTTATCAGGTCCGATTGTACGCAAACATTACTGCGAGATCAAATTGTTGGACATTTTCGTCAGTCAGCTGCAACGTAAGGACAGCGCACTACTCGGTGCACACGCACTGGCTACCTGTTTGAAATACCGTGGGTAGAGTCGTTTGCTGTCAGACTCGCATGGCTGAGAGTTACGCTAGCTGACCTGGAGTACGTCAAGAAAAGACTTCCGCAACACATAATTACGATGTTGAGAGAGGACTATTTTGACGATGCTGCGGGCCGGTTCCAAGGTTTCGAGATTTTGGGAGAGTTGATGCAACATGGTAATGAGTTCCTATTGTCCTGGGCGACTTGGCTCCGCGTGCTGATTCTTTTGGATCAGCCGACTTGCGTAAAGAGATTATGAGTCGCGATGTCATCGAGATTTTGACTGACAAGCTAGAAACGGGTGGTAAGAAGGCGACGCGCCGTGGTCTGATGTACTTGGACACCTTCCGGTCAAGTGGTATGTGTGTGAATGGCGATACCGGTTCATTATTGTTCACGCATGCCCCAGAGCCACAGTATCCATGGATTCGGGAGCTTTGCGATAGGGGTCTAGAACATCTGAAGGTCCCAATACGGAAAGTTCAGAAAGGAGGGGCAAATATCCTTTCCGCCTTGGCGCAAACGGGTACGCATTCCTGGGTGCTATTCAGGGATTTATCTAAAATCTTTCGGCTTCAGAATACGGCCTGGAGGCCATCAGCGATTGCATCCCAGAGATTGTGGAGATGCTTCTTCCAGAGGGTTATTTCCTGATCCGCCGCGGGCCACAGACCCCAGGTAACTCGACGTCTTCTGACAAACCTGACGCGCAAAAGGAAGGTGCAAACGCTCTTTCGACTCCAAAGTCACCATCGTGGATCAGGCGACCTGTATACGCACTCCGTGACTTAGCACAGATCTGTAAGACTTTAGTCGCCCTCTTTCATATGTTGGGACTAAATTCCCATCAGGTAACTTTGGGTGCTCTAACACACCTGACACACAAAAGAAATCTCTTTCAACTCCTAGGTCGCTATCATGGATGATGGGTCCTGCACACGCACTGCGTATCTTAGCACAGAACGGTAAGACTGTCGTCCTCTTTCATGGATGCCGGGACTAATACGACACTATGCCAGCGATATTACGGGACCGTATCTTCAAGACAATACAATACGGCTATGTAAAAGAATTGCATCAGAATGGAGCGCTTGTAGAGAAGAACAATACGTCTGCGTGGCACTGGCTTCTCCAGACACCAAGCCGAGGTACTTCATTTATCTCACTCGCTCAGAAACGTGAAACTGAAATAGGTGTTTCCCATCCTTTTAGACCAAGTGACCCGCGAGCTCGATGAGATGATTGAAGCTGTGGAGTCAGCGTAAGAACTACCCGAAGGTTTCTTGTCGATCTGGAACATTGCTCCTTCATATTCGGGGCTCCTTCATATTCGGGATGGAGAGGCGGCGGCTGAAACCATCATAGCGTTTGACCACAAGTGGTCATGTCTACGCCGTTTATTTATTTATTTTTCATCTATTTATTTTTATTTCCTACTGAGTATGCTCTAGAAGAGTTATTTACATTTGGATGCACAGTCTATATCCTAGCTAATGTTTAAACACACGTACTTGTTACAGTACTTAAGTTGGTACCGCCTCATTTCCATCGTCGTTCCCGGATCACTTCTGTTCTGTCTGAACATTGTGGTTTCTTGATGATCGCCTTCAAGTCGATTTCCACTGTGAAGAGCCTTGGCTCCCCCGCCCAACAATATATCAACCACGCGAGAATGTTGATGGGATGCAGCGTTACTTGTCGGCGCGGCCAAGGCTGCACCGAGGATCGCGAGTACAGAGCCAGGGCAGTGATCACCGCCACGGCCCCATCACAGGGCTTGTCGAGAGACGATCCCAATGCGCAATGTGGGGGTGGGATTATATCCCCAGTCAACATGAGAC
>JBBPTB010000669.1:0-15972 GCA_038093875.1 Boletus tylopilopsis | reverse complement strand
AAAGTGGTGGGGTGAGGCGATGATGGGGGAAGCGGTTGAGCGCCCCAAGCGGAGGTAGAGAGGTAAGAGGAAGGGGGAGGGGCGACTGGGGTGGTAGGGTCTAGGGTTTGGATAGCAGTATCGTTATCCCAATCTCCAGTAAAGAGATCGTCTCTGGGGTCTGGGGAGTCTGAGGAGGTTTCAGAGAAGGGAGGTTCTTTGGTCTCCCTATAGTTTCTTCGCCCTTGGGCACGGGCGAGGTTGCGCAATCGTGTGGAAATGGTGGCATACGGTGATAGTAGCCAGGAAGATCAGCTTGGGCTTTTGTTACGCTTGACTCAAGCATAGCCCAAATATGGTCTAAAGTTCAAGGGTCAGAGGAGTCCTAAGAAGATAGGACGATGTAGGGTCAAGGGTTCTTTAACGACTGAGTGATTCAGACGTCGTAGGATCAAGGGTTCTAGAGACTTGGCCAGATGGGCACAAGTATAGTTCAAGGGTTCTAAGGAGCGTCCACTCAAATAGTAGGACGAGGACTAGAGGAGGCAAGACAAGGAAGAATGTATTCTGGGAGCCCAAGCTGAAGAATCAGCGAAGGGGATCCAGGGGTTTATATACAATACAGGTGGTTCGATGACTAAGAATATGGAAGGTCATAGAACAGCGAAGAAGGGTCATGTGACTAGCCGAGTCAGCATGAGGCAGAAACGAGTCATCGAAGTCGATGCTGCGCATGGAAGGTTCTGGAAGGAATGAGTACGATGACAAAGCAAGTGATTACTAAGAAGATGTGAGTCGGGGAGGGGATGAGTCATCGTACGAAAAGAAAAGATAAGTCCAAAATAAGGCAAAGAAAGATAAAACGTAACAGTACTGTCGTGCTAATATCGATTCTAGCACTGACAGCAACCCCTATCAGCCTCTACATCAGAGGTCCATCTTGACTGCAGTTCTGCGCTCACAAAGGTTAAAGAGATCATCCATGACATATCAAAACCATCATGGTTCGGCACTGTACCAGGCAATTTTGGTGATGCGTCAGCAGGGACCATTAAAGCAGATGAATGGCGGTCCCTCATCATAGCTTATATCCCACTTGCACTGATAAGTGTATGGGGAGCAAGTCCATCTGAATCACCAACTAGACATGCCCTTGATAGCACCATGGAACTTGTCTCGGCAGTTTACCTTGCTTGTGCGCGGACAACAAGTCTCGAGCAGGCGCGTGCATATCGTGCATGCATTGCTTCGTACGTCGGCAACCTGAAAGCTTGTTTCCCACAGTATAACCCTCGACCCAACCATCACGCATCATTCCACATCTATGATTACCTCATACTTTTCGGTCCTGTCCACTCGTGGTGGACATTTCCTTTCAAAAGACTCATCGGTGTCCTTCAACGTCTCCCTAGCAACCATAAAACTGGTGTGTAGATCATCACTGTTTCTTAAGATACTGATCATTTGGCCTCCCCTCATAGGTGTCCTTGAAATCACCATGCTCAACTCGTATCTCAAAGCAGCCAAGCTCCGTTCATGGCTGTGCCATCCAGACTGCCCGACAGCCATTCGTGAGTGCAAGGTCTTACTTGACTAGGCATATCGCCTTCCAGAAGGCAACCTCGACATCACCTGCGATGGCTTAGTGTGATGGTTCTGCGCTGCCTGTAGGGCTTGAGTCGAGACGTTCCGAGCGTGGCTCGAGAACAGAGCGAGATGGTGCGAGCGATGCTTGAGACCAGGTAAAAAGGTGAGGGAGACATTAGCGTGGAGAGTCGTGTGGAGCGTCAGGTGTCGTGCGAGCGTGAGCAGTGGCGAGCGAGAGCTACGAGCCAGAAGGGACAAGGTCCAATGTATTCACGAGTAGTAGTAGTTAAAGTCTAAGAGAGTTTTGAATACTACTGCTATTACTAATCTGCGTGATTGTGACGCGGTCGAGGTGTTCAAGTAGTGACTGAATGGCTACATCCCGGTTACACTTAGTTACACCTGAATCTGATCGTTTGAAGGCAACGAAAGTGCCGCGGGAGCTACAAGTGGTTATTGGGCGCCAAACGGCTGCTCTGCGCCCATGTCAAAGACAAGACAGGTGTCGTCTACAGTCGCTCTTCAACCCACCTCGGAAATTCCCTAGTACTGTTTTACCCGCAGGGAAATTTCTCGTTGAAGCCTATCCCAGGCAGCATCAAGTATATCTATGAGGACGAAGATTCATTTGCCTTTGCTGTGCAAAGGCAATGTCCACTGACTGCCAGGGAGACAAGGGTTGATCCATTCGCCACTTATCCTCATTTTCCAGCTCGTCTTTATTCTACGGCGCTGCAAGAGACCTTGGAATGTGTGAGGTTTGCATGGATTGTTGGCCACTATGCATGATGGCAAGTCTCAGAAGACCAAGTCGTTGTGCTTAGCTTGTACAAGGTAATAGTCGTTTTTTTTCGTAGTCATGTCTTTTTTCGGCTGATCACCTTCGCCAGGATTAGTAGCGATGTATGACGTAGTATCAAACATACCCCATGCCTTGTCACATTTCTGTTGCCAGTCAACCCTGGCTGCTACAATGAGTATCGCGCCGACAATGCTGGACTGACTCAGTTACTGCTGGCCAATCCACCTACTAATGACTGTTGGGCACGTCACTTGTGGGGGGGCAATCCGTCATCATTCTCCAGCACGCTGGCATGCCTGTCGCAACCCCACATCTTCTCGCCCCTCCGTCCTTGTTGGTATGCCACAAGATCATGCCACTGGCTGACTGGGTTACTGTGGTCACTGATGATGACTCTTGCACCGACCCGCTGCCCGCCACCCCAATGGGCTCAGTTACCGCTGCCCAATCCAGCTTTGATCGCGCAAAGGACTACTGGGCATACCGCAATCGGGAGATATATATAAAACACAATTTATTCTTGAAATATCGCCTATAGACAACACTTCAGACTATATTTATAAAACGGACATCAGTCTACATGCCCGACAATACTAGATATGTGGACCAGCCTGGAGAAAATGTATATATTTGAAATATTGGCCTAGCCTGTACGTGAATCAAACATTTCAAATATTCACATCCATTTTCACTTGGTCAACATTTCTTATTTCGACCAATCTTTACCCTTGGACGACACACACGCCAATAATTTACCTTTCGGCCAAGGTGTCGTCTTTTGTAAGTATTTCGAATTTTTCCGTGGCAACTATGACATTCTACACAACAAATTTCAGTTTCACGTTTCGTCCGACCTTTAGACTGCATCTAAAGATTGCCCACCGCGTGGTGACACAACGCCGTGCGGTGATGACTAATGGCATGGGTGGTCCGGAGACCCGCGGGTGCCTGCGCAACACGTACAACGTCACATTGACGTTGGCATCCTTGTCAGATGAGACGATTGCACAGGGCGAGGGTGAGGTGGGACGAGAGGCAAAGGCGCCGATGTGACAACGACACGACCACCGCATTATTGCGGTTATCACGTCGTCGTCGTGTCGTCGTGTCGTCGCGGGTAATTCCGCGGGCGATTGCGCAACGCAGCTGTCGTGTTGACGTCAGCGTTCTCGTTGTCCGAGGAGACGAGGGCAGGGCGCGAGGAAGAGGCAGGGCGAAAGGCAAAGGTGCCGACGACAGCAGAGCGTGAGGGAGCGCAGCGAAAATCGAAGGCGACGACAGCGTGATAGCCACCGTGCTATCGCGTTGTTATCGTCATCGCCAGGCGAGGCGAAAGGTGAGGGTACCAATGACGACGACGTGACAACCGCGCGATCACGGTTATCGCGTCGTCGTTGTCGTTACCAGGCGAGATGGGAGCGGAGGGCGAGGAAGAGGTGTGGCGAAAGGAGAGGGAGACGGAGGGGCGACGGCGACGGCATGACACCCGCGTTATTGCGGTTATCGTGTCGTTGTCATTGTTGTTCCCGCATGAGACGAGGCCGCTGGTGAGAGAGTGACGTGGCAAAAGGTGAACGCAACGACGAGGGGAGAGGGCATGCGGTGCGGTTGTCACGTCGTCGTCGCCAGACGAGACGAGGGAGAGGGCGAGGGAGCGGCGGGACAAAAGACGAAAGTGATGATGACGACGACAAGGATTGAAGCTCATTGAGGGTGATATAAGGCAGGTGTGCGCACCTGCATTCCAACTTGAAACTCGTTGGGGGATGCATAAGCGCGCACATTGTTTGTTCCCCTCCACATCGATTCAAGTTTACATAACCTCGTCTTGAATCCCTCCCACTTTGTTCGCACCTTTTCCGTTCCGCCATGGGGTTCATCTTTGTTGCATCACCCTTGCGCGCCACCAAAGCTTGCTTGGATGTGGATGTTGGGTTACGCAGTCCGTGAGTCGTCGTTTCACTGGAGGCCACCGTGATTGATATTCTCAATGACCTCAGTGCTCGATATACAAGCTTCTAACCAAGTGGAGCACTAGATAGGGCTGAGAGGACGCTTGGGGTGCCCACCCCGCGGATTAGGTTTGACTAGGTGGCGGACGGTTCGTTGCGCTCGCCTGAAAGCGACGAACCCAGTGTCGGGGCTGCCATGGTAAGTGGTTCACCCAGTGTTTGGTTTGGTCAGGTATTCAGTTGATGTTTGTCTGACCTGCATCGCGCTAGTGATGCTGTGATGCCCGAGGATTAGAGGAACGGGGGCGGCACATTCCACCAAGTGCCCACGATCGACATGCAGCCCTTGACGGATTCATCCTGAAGGAGATGTGGATGTGGGTCGTGGTCAATGGGTGGATGTTGCGTCTGGCTGTGTCGTTTCCTTTGTTGTTCCCTCGTCGCATGCTAAAGCTACTACGAGTGACATGCAAAGTGCTAGTATCACACAAGGAATCATCGTGGTGTGGCATACTTTTTTTGCCTGCGACCTGAGCGTAACGGAGTCTAATCATGCCACACTTTTCGCACAACAAAACCATGGCTTTGGCGGGTTAGCCGTATTCACATTGATGACTCGACGATAGATATGCAGCACGCGGTTGCAGACCTGCAGCACAAAAGACCCAGGACGCGAGTTCAGTGTCGAGCGACGTGTCAATGTTTGAGAGCACCTATCAGGTCTGTTGTAAAACATGTAAGTACGGGAAGGCAATTGCACGGGATCAGGATCATTCAATGTACCAGAAAGGAAGGCAAACGGGTTCCACGAGCAGGGTGCGGAAATGGTGAGGTAGAGCAGACTCTATGTTCGAGGAATATGGAGAGCGAGTTGTGGACGTCGAGCAGGGCTGGCGGTGTAGTCAAGACGTATCCTCGTCCGAAGGGTGGCAAAGACGATGAGCAAGCATTGGACGAACTAATCATAATACGGACCGCAAATTCGGATGAATCAACTGGCCGTTGGTATTGACTAGTTTTCCGTCGATAGCGCAGTTAATTGACGGTGTCAGGGTCAACAGTCTTGGAGATGACCATATGTGGTGATCGACGGTCGTGATCGTCCTCGATTTTCACCAAAAAACCTCGAGCAAATCCCGATCAATCATAAAGAGGCTTGAGATCACGACTTGATTGCAATAATGTACAAAAATACCAAATAATTCGGAAACGCAGAAAGTCGAGGATGAAGTCGTGTTACAGCATCGGTAACTTTAAGTAAACCCCGCGTGCGCCTAGGATGAATCCACGTCACTCCTACAGTCATTCCATAGCTTGACACATAATTTTAGCGGCAGACTTGAATAGTTGGCCGATGAGTCCAGAAACGCATCATGGGTCAACTGGACCCTTGGAGTAGTATTCAGGAGGTCCCTCTGATTCAACCTCGCGGTCCGAACCGTGCAGATTGTGAAGACGAGCTAATTCGTCCCTCGGCTGTTCGACCTGCTCAAGAACCACGACCTGCAGGTTGCTGGAAGACGGAGCTCCCCCCTGCGAGTAGCCAGGAGGTTCCGATCTAACCTCTTCGCGGTCCGTATCAAGCGGATTGCAAAGACGAGCAAATTCATCCCTCCACTGTTCGATCTGCTCAAGAAGCACGACCTGGTCGCTGGGAGACGGAGCGCCGGGAGAGGGCAATGTGGTAGTGGATTGAACAGGCAGAATCAAGGTTTGTGCATCCGGTTTATTCCCCGACGGGGACTAGCACGTGAGGGTTAGATGATTGAGTAAGGACAGCAAGGCAGGCTCACCTCAAGAACATTGCCCATCGAGTTGTCTGGGTTGTTGCCTATGAGAGGTGTGTGTGCCACTTCACGAGATAGATCGAATGGTGCCACTACATTCGCTTGGTCACCATCGGCACTCTTTTTGCTTCTCCGACGACACAATATTGTGGTAATACCGAGAACGATCGCCAAGACTCCTCCTACTGTACCCCCAGCGATCGCACCAACATTTAGTTTCAAAGATGTTGCTGTCCCCGACGCTGGTGGAGACAGAGTGGCGGTTGTCGAGGCAGACGAGACAGAAGTCGAGGTATCCGTACTAACAGAACAGTTGGGATGAGAACGTCCAGGGTATAGAACACCGAGAACATACGTGTAAACCAGATAGTCAAAGAACATCAACACTCCGAAATATACTGACTCGACTACCTCTACCAGCATGATGTGTTCACCAAGAACCAGAGACTCGTTGACATAGACTGGTACGTTGTACTGGTAATCTTCATTGGTTGACAATGGATCGTGCGTATACCTGCTCACGGTGGTCCCGTCAAGCACAAACTGTACGTCTGTATGAACTATGGTGGGACTGGCAGTACTGTTGGTGACAAGGTTTGTTGTGATGAAGAAGATATACAAGGCAGATCCTGCAAATGTCTGGCATCACCAACAACAAATCAAGGTAAAGAGATTGGTGACCACACCTCTGAATGTGAATTCAAACCTTGCTCGAGGGCCACCCAAATTATAAACAGTGCCATGCCAGGTGTTGTTATACGCCAGCAAGGGATCTGGCCTCGGATAACAAGTAATACAATCACTGCCCCAGGTCCAAATTGATTGGTAGGGCTTGTACTGCAGAGCGTCAGTTAAAGCCGCATCATCGATTGTCACATTTTGAAGTGCTGCAAGAGTGAAGCTGGCGAACAAAATGGAATACGCCTGGATTTTTCCAGAAAGCAGTCTGGAGAGTGATAGTAACATGGATCAGCCCAGACTTGAAGTGAAAGAAACGAAGGCGGAATATGTAGTAGGATCCTGGGTGGGCGTGTGCGATAACACATCCACTTGGCAGCTTCGTCTGATTCATTTCGGGCTTACTGCGACCTGTCAACGGGTGGTTTGGAATGATTGTCTGGCAGCTTGTATTTTGTCATACTGGATACCTGTCCTCTCTATAGTTGCACCTGGGTCAGCTGGCGTTAGAGTACTCACCACGTCGGACTCGCCGTGTAGTTAGTGTTGCCGCGACTTGACTAAGCCGCAGCCCACTCCCACCAAGCAACAACTGCCACCGTTCACTTTTGCCAAATCACAGAAGCCTCGAGGCTATGGTAACATTCTCTTACCGTTTTTTGATGCGGCAACGGCGGCAACCTGATGCAAATGTGCTGCAATGACGGCGATTATCGTGCCCTCATGCTTGCGCGCAGCCACCGTCACTACCACCACCACCACCAATTGATGACGGCGACATCATGATTTCATTCACGACAACGGTGGCACAGCCACCACGGCGTGGCATCGTTGTCGTCGTCAATGAGGTGATGTTGCAACCACGACGCCGACGATGTAGTCGCAGCGGTATCCCACCACGCCCACGTAAACAAATACCTTAGCATGACATCAGCAGGTTTAGAATGCTTGCATTCCAACTTGAAACTGACATGTTGGGGGCATATAGGGGGGACACAGGCGCAGGGATGTCATTTCTTCCCTTCCACATCGTTTTAACCTCGTCTTGAGTCTCCCTGGAATCCGCCTCGTTTGCGCCCTCTCCGTCCCATCCTTGCTGTGTCATCCTTGCACCACCAAAGCTGGATGTTAGGCTATTCCATAGATCGTCACTTCATTGAGGTCACCGTGACTGACATTCTCAATGATCTCAATTCTCAATATCCGCATTCTCAATTGAGGTGGAGCGATGGATAAAACTGAGAGCAAATTGTTGAACGACAAGGTGGATAAAACATACCGATCAGAAACACGACCGAATACACCAGACTACCGAGCATGAAGCTTTGAAGCATGGCCCTCATGAGACTGGGTGACATAAAGATATCACAACAGAGTTGGTCGCATAAAGGCAGACGAGCCGTAACATTGGGTTTTGGTAAGAACGAACGGAGTATATGCTATATGCTTGCCTGGGAGTTGGCCCCAGATGTCAGATGGTAGCACTCGCGAAGAACTCCAGGCCGCCTTGAAATAGCTCGAGTAAACTGTCCCAATGGATGGCAGACTTTGGTAGCAACGTATGATGAAGACTAGATGAGACGCTAGGTGCACGTACCCTACATAGCCTTTGTGCCTCCCGTTTATTGGGCTCTGGTACCGAGAACGAGTAACTGCAGTGTTATGAGTAAGGAAAAGCATTGCACGCGATCAGGATAGTTCAATGTACCGGAGAGCACGGCCCAGGTGAGCAAGCTCATCAAGCAGAACCCGGTAATGATGAAGTACAGGATCGCATATAGAGCGGAACGCAGAGGGTGCGCGAGGATCAAGATGGACACCAACGCACGTGTACAGCATAGCAACACAGAGATGAAATGCGAGTTGCGGATGTCGAACAGGGCGCGGGGGCACAGCCAGAGTACACAGTCGGAGACGGAGACGTTATGGAATTGCTGGATCCAGTAAAGGAGGGCGAAAGGACAGACGAGGAATCCTTGGATGGCGTTTGGGGAGAGACCCCGTTTGTTGGACTCGAGTCATCGGGGGATGGTGGTACTGAGAACGGACCACAGGACGAATTCGTCACACATTATGGATATGATGCGCAGGTAGTGGGTGGGTTTACGTACAGGGTCATTGGCGAAACAGATGACAGTGTAGAACGATTTGGGGGATGGAAGCTGCATTGCTGTCCATAAGTCTCTGGGGGGACATGAGTTGAGCGGGTAGCGCTGACCAGGAAGGGCATATATCATAGGTATTGTTTGGATAGAACAGGCCGTCTTATGAGATGGTGAGGCTGAGTCGCATTCATGGATAAGAACGTCAAAAGACATGCACCGTATACCATTTATGAAGCTCGAAGTCGAAGTAAGAGATCCTGCCGAGGATGTACTAAACAAGCGCAAATCATGGCCACGTGGCCCAGGACCCTCTCACGCTAAAACCACCCACCGTCATGCGATCGTCTCTCATATCACCAAGCACGAGTGTTTGACGCGCACCTCATATCTCCACGTCAAGGCTTACAATCGCGTGAAGATCCGGATCTCAGAGCCATGATGTAGTCGCGGCACGACCAAGTCTGGAAGGATACTGACCGTCCATATTGCGCACTGACCCTACTAAAGCTACTGACCGACCCTAAAGCAAGTACAATACATACATACGACAGCACGATCGAGCTCATCCACCGGCCAACTTGACCTTACGAGTATCGAGGGGGTACGTCGTGCGAAAACGAACGGTGAACGTGCCGCCGCAAACAAGCCACCTCATCCCTTAGCATGTTCACATCCTCCAAAAGCACGTCGTTTGTGGGCAACGACGATCCGATCGTCAAAGCACTGGCATGCCGAGTCGGATGTTCCGGAGTCGCAGCATATACGCCCAGTTTGTCCTTCCATCTGGGCTACATCGCGCACACACAAGGTTTAGATCTTGGAAGGGAGAGGAAATAAAACGGTAAGCTGACCTCGGTGGTGGTGTACTTCACTGAGTTGTCCGGGAACGTGGACGACTGTGTGCCCGTCTGGGCGATTGGCACGTCAGGGTCTAACACGAATGGTTCTACAACAGGATCTTCATCCCCCACTGGTGGAGCATCTTCTTCAGTTGCATCATTTTTCCGACGTCTCCGATAATACAACAAGAAGCCAGCCCTGAGGACGACAGCAACGACAGCACCAATCGTACCGCCCACGATGGTACCAACATTCAGTTTTGAATGTGTAGACGACAACGACAACGACAACGAGGTTGCCGATGGCAATGCCACAAAAGATGTCACCGCCGTCACGGACGGCGTGGCACTTGCGGCCGAGGTAGACGAGAAAGCGATTGACGGATCGGTACTAGCAAAATACACACACGCATGAGGACAACCAGGTGTAGGACGAGTTGGCGGACGCACATGTAGATCAAATAATCAAACAACATCAGTATATAGTCGTTCGAGGCTGGCTGTATTACCATACTGTGCTCGCCCATTGGAATCGACTCGTTGACATAGACCGCTACGTTGTAATCGAAACCGGTGGACGACGTCGGGAAGTGTATGTACCCCCCCACGTTGACCTGGTCCAGCACGAAATTTACATTCGTCAACGTAGCAGCATCGGTGACGTTGTTGGCCATGATGAAGATGTACAAGGCGTTTCCTGCAACATGTCACCACCGGAAATCAAGATCGAGATTCATCCGCAACGCACCTATAAACGTGAAGTTGAGCTCTGGCCAATAACCACGCTCTGGATAGTACGTGGCATCGTGCCATGTACCGTAGTACACCTGCACAGGATCAGGCTTCACGAGACATTCAGAACATTGATTCCCAACGCTCCAGCTTGAGTCAAAGGGTAGATACTGGGGGACCACCGGGCCCATCACTACCGCGTCGTCGACAGTCACGTTTTGGAGCGCAGCGAGAGCAAAGCTGGCGAAAAACAAACAATACACAGGCAGGACTTGCACCCGTCCAGTGTACGACGTCCTAAAAGGGATCATGCCAGAGGAACGGATTGTAAAACAGAGAGAGCTCTGCAGCACACGCACCAACTTTCAAGGGACGTTGGAAGCGAACACGCACGCCTGCACGCCGCTTTTGTTGGGAACGGAAAGCCATCATCGTGTCAGTGCGCCACGGGCTAGGCATCAGTGGATTACAGCAACGGGGTCGTTCTCAAGTGCCAGTGGTGCTTCCGCGATAAGCCCATCGCCTAATTCGGGAATATTGGACCAGGACGTCTCGGCATACTTGCATCCAGCAAGAACTCAATTTTGTTTCCAAGTTGCACATCGGATATTGCCATCTGGTCGACAGCCATCGCCCAGATCTTTGTTCTTGCTCGTCGTAGATGAGGCGGGGTAACACTGAGACTCCGCTTTCAACGCCACTAATGTACATGAACGGCCGATACGCCTGCAAGTTGCATTAGGGCAGCTCCGTGGAGATCACCGACGGTAGGCTAACCGATGACTCACCTTTCCGAAGAGTGGCAAAGGCCACGAGCAGGCGTTGGACAAACTTAATCACAATATAAACTGTAAACGGACGAATCAAATGATTGTTAGTCTTGATTAGGTTTTCCAATTGCGGAGACAAGAGAAATCGTCAACCGAACAACAGTGTCGAGTTGCTGGCATCTGTTTTGTGTGCCATAACATGCCGCGGGATTTAGATGATTGATCCGAAAAAAAAAAAAACAGAACAACATGTTGGCATGCTTACCTTGGGGGAAGAGCAACCAATACCAGGCATTGACCGCTGAGTTCAGGCACTTGCTATTGTTCTGGATCTTCAGTAGCATCCTGTTCTTGCGATAGTTGCAGCTGGATCGGTCGTGTTCCTGCTCGAGTCAGATATGAAGTCTTCCGAAATTGGTGTCACAATGCCAATCCAGGTGATAAGATCGCAAGTGGATTCAGCTTCGAAATGTCCTGCTAAACTGATCCAAAAAGTGAACCTCACGCACCGAAAATGAACGAAAATGAACTCGACCATGCTCCTACACACAATAAACCCGGACCTCATAGGCTACATTCGATCGTGCGATACACAGACAATGAGTGCTGGTCCGGAAGTGTATCATGGGTCACCTTGACCGTGCGAGTATCCAGGAGGTGCCTCCAACGGGGACACAAGCCTGTTTTGGTCCGAGTTGCGCAGATTGCGAAGACGCACTATCTCGTCACTTAATTCTCCGACCTCCTCTAGAAGCATGGCCTCATTGCTGGAAGACGGAGCTCGGGGGGAGGGGGTAGTGGATTGAGTAGGGGGAATCAAAGGTTGTGGAGTCGCACTGGATCCACGATCCATTTTATTCCTCGACGTGGACTAATACATCAAGTGTTAAATAGCAGGGACGGACATCATGAAAGGCATACCTCGGGAGCATTGCCTATTGACGCCACTTCACGAGATAGAACAAATGGTCCCACCATGGCGCCTTCTTCTTTTAAAGGTCGATCATTAACACTTTTCTTGCTTCTCCTACGGCACATTATGGTGGTAACAACGAGGGCGATCGTGAAGACTCTCCCAACTATACCTCCAGCGATCGCGCCAATACTTGGTTTCGAAGATGTTTCGTTCCCCGACGGGCTCGCTGACGGAGATAGTGTGGCAGTCGTCAAGGTACTAGTAGACGAGCCAGAAATTGATGTATCCATACTAACGGAACACTTGGCATGAGAACGTCCGGGGTATAGAACACGACCGAGCACGTACGTGTAAATCAAATAGTTAAACAACATCATCACTTGGAAGTGCTCTGACTCGACTGGCCGTACCAGCATAGTGTGTTCACCGAGCATCAGAGACTCGTTGACGTAGACTGGTACGTTGTACTGATAGTCTTCACCGGCTGCTGATGGATCGTGCGTATACCTGCTTACGGGGATCCCATCAAGCACAAACTCTATGTCTGTATGGATTACAGCGGTGTCGTTCGTAACAATGTTTGTCGTGATGAAGAAGATGAACAAGGCAGACCCTGCAAATGTCTATCATTAACGACAAGTCAAGGTAGAGGGATTGGTGACCACACCTGTGAATGTGAATTCGAACTCTTGTCGAGCATCACCGAAACGATAAGTGGTGTCATGCCATGTGCCGCTGTACGCCAGCAAGGGATTTGGCCTCGCAAGACATATAGTACAATTGTTGCCCTGATGCCAAGCTGACTTGCTGGGCAAATACTGCAAGGTACCAGCTAAAACCGCATCGTCGACGGTCACATTTTGGACCGCAGCAAGGGTGAAGCCAGCGAACAAAATGGAATACACCTGGATTTTTCCAAAAAGCAATCTAGAAAGTGATAACATGGGGAGTCCAAAATGAACAAACGAAGAAACATTCAAAGATCCTCGTGATGTCCAGCAATGCGTGATATTACATCCAGTTGGCCAGTTGGCACAGCTTCGTTTGGTCACAATGATGCGTTCTTTCAGCCTCGTTTCGGGCTTACTGTGCCGTGTGAAGTGGCAATTTTGAACGATTACGTGGCAGCTTGTATTTTATCCCTCCAGAAGTGGTCGCAACTGGGTCAGCTGGTCACCGTTAGAGTAGGTACTCACCACATCCATCACGAAATAGAAAACGTGGGTTCATGTGGCACAACAAGGTTTGCGAAGCAGCCTCTAGATTTCGCCGACTGGCGGCCCTTACATAACCAATCACCACCTCAGGCTCTCCCAATTGCACTCGCTCAGGAAAATTGTGAGCGCAACGCACAACGTCACGCGGAGGTATGCACGTATTCAATGTCGATGATCGATCAATAATTTCAACATCCACCCCGGGTTTGATCAGTATTACTGTAATGCCCGACCATGACCAAAAAAAAAAGTAGGGGGTATATACATGCAAGCGAATATCGTGTCCAAGTCAGAATGATGCATCAGCGCACGGAGGTCAAGAGTATTCGGGGGGTGCCTCCGTTTGAAACACAACAGTGGTCCTGTCCACGCTCTGCATATGGCGCAGATGAGCAACCTCGTCCCTCAGCAGTTCAACTTGCTCACGAAGAGCGGCGTCTCTGCCATCTCCAGATGACAAGTCAACGACCGAGGACGATGGGACAGTGGTGGAAGTCGGAAGAACCGATGATGGTGACGTTACTGACGACGCACCCGTCTTCCGCATGAGCTGAACATGCAACGCTTGTGAAGGACTGGAGCGGGCTCATGCGATTGGCATGCTTACCTGGCTAACAGGAAGCCCGTTCGAGGCATTTGAGACTGATGGCTCGGTGCTTGGGCGAGTCGTTGGAGCTACTTCACGAGATAAGGGGAATGGTTCCATCGTAGGCCGTTCTCTAATTGGAGGTGGACCGCCATTGCCTCTCTTGTATCTCCGATAACATAAAAGGGAGGTAGCAACAACTACGATTGCAGCAACGCCACCCACTGCACCGCCAATGAAAGCGCCAATATCTGGTCCTGAGGAGGAGGATGGTATCTGTGACATACTGGGGGTCGCTGATGCCACACTGGGGGTCTCTGATATCAATGAGGTGACCACTGTTGGGGAGGACAAGTCTGAGCTCAACGTGTCGATAGAGTCAACACTAACAAAAAAACACTCTTGAGTGCGTTCCAGTCGTAGAACTAGGCAGAAGGGCGTACGTGTAAATGAAATAGTCAAACAATATCAACACACTGTTTCCCGAAGTGGCTGGCTGTACCACCATCTTGTGCTCGCCCTGGACGATCGATTCATTGACATAGACGGGTACGTTGTACTGATAATCGGAGGATGACGACGGGTCGTGCGTGTACCTCCCTACAGCCACGCCATCCAACGTAAAGTATACATCCGTCATTGTCGGGACCTCTGGAAGGTTGTTTGCAATGATGAAGAAGATGTACAGTGCACTACCTGCAGCAATGGCGAATGCCCATCATCAGGGACAATTCAGAGTTACAAGAGTAAAATTGGGGACCACACCCGTAAACGTGAAATCGAATACTTGGGTATAATTGTTACTTGGCCTGTATGTAGTGTCATGCCATGTACCGTTGTACGCTTTCGAGACATCCGGATGTACGGAACATGCGGTACAAGTGTTTCCTATGTTCCAGTCGTCAACGGGCAGGTATTCGGGCACCACCGTGCCAGTCAAAACTGCATCGTCAACAGTCACATTTTGGAGGGCAGCGAGAGCGAAAGTGGCAAACAAAACAAAATACACCTGGACCTGTCGAGAAAGCGGTCTTGAGGGTATCATGGATAACATAAAAGCGAACAAACAGCGTGAGACGGGGATGTAGATTCTTTGTGGGTTACCACGGGTATGGACACAGCTCTGTCGTTACATTATTATATTTAGGCTTACCCTGTAGAGTTGAGTATCAATTGATCATTACTACCCGCAACAAACGGCGTGAGTGGGAGCTCTTTGGATGTCGCTAGGCAAAGGTCAGAAAGTAAATTGTGTAATTAGGTACAAGCAATTTATGTACAGTAGGCGGGGAAGTGGATAGAGAAGAATGGAAAAGCGCGTAGCGCTTGTCGACCCGGAACGGAAGCCGATATGCCTGCCGGGCAGGAGCTGCGTACCCGCATGGTAGGAGGGAGAGACGACGCGCGTAGTGAGTACGAAGGACCCGGCAGGTAGGAGGAGGGAGTGACTCACCGAGAGGAAGGGATGGATTAACGACGGATAGGTGGTATGGTATACTGTAGGAATGATTGGTGAATCTCCGGTTGATCTTGTATGTATGGGGCGAGGATTTGGGCATGCTTGCGAAGATATACGAGGAACGCGTCGCTCGCCCATCTGCCCTTGACTTTGACCACTTCAAAAGGGACGCCTCGGAGGAGGTATTCGAGGGTGGAGCCGATGCGAATGCTGTGGCCTTTGAGGGGCATGATGCCAGCGCGTTTCGCAGCGTCGTTGAGGGTTTTTAGGAATTTGTGGCGCGTGAGGGGGATGAGGTTGCTTTTGTGTCGGTAGGCGAATAGATGTGCGTCATTGGGGGGGTCGTTTATCGCAAAGTGGTTGTTGAGCGCAGTTTGAGGATCAGCGGGGTTGTTCTGCCTCGCCCAGTTGACGTCTTCTCCCCGTGGTGATGCTTTCGTCTTTGGGATGTGAAAGTTGGTGACTTCGAGATTGCGGCGGTCGCGTTGGGTGGAAACATTGCCACGGGTGATGTGGGATGAGGGGTTGAAAGCCTTGATCCTTGGGACAGTAAACTCGCCTGT
>JBBPTB010000668.1:0-15973 GCA_038093875.1 Boletus tylopilopsis | reverse complement strand
TCGCTGTAGTAAGTGCCAAGTCGAGAGCTTGTGCTCTACCGCTATATTGATGGAAAACAGCGGTCCATTACATGGAGGCGCGAATGAAGCCGTGATTCGGATGTTGGTGTCCATTGGAAGGTGCGCCTGAGCCTCATGCACCCACAACTACCAGAGCCAATCCGTGGATTCCAGTCCTGAAAATGTCCCAGAGTTTCTCGAAGCCGTGAAGCGTCGCGAGAAGGTGCTTAGCGGGTTCGGCCATCGTGTCTATAAGATTGTATGTATACCAAACTGCCTTTGAGGAATGAGTCAGCTTAGGCTTCTTTCTGACAGTCTGACCCCCGTTCTTTCATCATCAGACAGGTTGCAGATGAAGTATTCGCAGTGTATGTCCCTGGCTCGGTTTTATTTGACACATTTGACAACGAGACGTTCTCATCATCCAGTACGGGCGCTGATCCTTTACTTAACACCGCCATGGCATTGCACGATGCCGCACTCAAAGACGACTATTTCGTTTCGCGAAGGCTTGCTCCCAATGTTGACTTTTGGAGGTATGTCCGTGGTTTTGCAAGCAGCCAAGCGCTGATGGCTTCGTTTGATCCGATAGTGGCCTGATTTACCGTGCGATGGGTGCGTATTCTGTCGAAAATCTGCAACGCCCTGATGAGCTATTGGATGCTAGGTTTCCCGATGGATTTTTTCCCCGTCCTATTTGTCGTCCCGCGTGTTGTGGGGTGGCTCGCGCATTGGCGCCAGGTAGCTTGCGTTATCACTGCTCGGAACGTTACTGATAGTGAACACTAGATGATGTTGTCTCCGGAAGGCGTCAAGATATGGCGCCCGAGACAAATCTATGTTGGCCCGTCTGAGCGGCCGTATGTCCCGTTGGCGGAGCGTCAAGCGGTGCAAGGTGTTGGCAAGGAACCAAGCGTGGTGGTGCACTCTGGGTAAGTATATTCGGATCAATCGTGGAACAATGTTGAAGATCTCTATAGGATAACGAAACGACGGAGACTTGTAGAAGAGGACAACGTGGTAAAGAGTAGGCTCTAGCGATCGACCCACTACATATGTAGCCGAATATGCGTGTATAGAACGTGCCAATGCAAACGTACATGCCGCGTAGACTTCTCGCTGGGCTTGCCGGTGGTCTCCGTTCCTCACGCAGGTCCGAAAGTTGCTAATTTTGGGGTGGTACAATACGTTGCGATGATCAAGGCATCAAGGCCGTGTAGCTGGTTGTCTTGCGGGCTTTGAAATGAGCGAGGCATAAGGTCTATGTTTCTTTGATATATGTCCTCCTCCTGCTCTTGTTTTCATATCCGTCACGGTATTTAACTGTTTGTCCTCCCTCGCCTCGCCAACGACTTACATCCCGCTGAGCAGTCATGTTCACCACATTCTTTTCTTTCTCGCTCCTTCTCGGTCTCGTCCTTCCTGTTCTCTCGCAGTCCGATTTCACGATAGACACACCCGCATTCGTCCAGGTACGTTTTCCCGTCTTATGCATGGTCTACTTTCCAATCTCCCTTGCAGTGCCAATCAGCTCAAATAACTTGGTCTAACACCAGCTACCCTCCTTATGATCTCCTCATCGTCCACGCTGAGGATCCGTGCGGTCCCGCCCTGTGAGTCATTCTTGGACTTTCCGCCGATCTACCATTCATCCACCTCAGTGAGGATCTTGGCAACCAGACATCCACTTCCCTGAACTGGACCGTCAATATCGCTGCGGGTACTCAAGTCGCTCTTTCCCTCTTGGATACGAACGGTGATGAAGCCTGGAGCGGTACTGTATGTGTTTCCCAACCGTTTCTTTGCCCAACTATTCTCATGCAAGACCACAGATCACTGTCGGAAGCAGCAGCGACACCTCCTGCTTGACCAGCACTCCCCCTCAATCCACCTCTGAGTCACAGTAAGTCTGGGTATCATACCACTTACGTTCCTGATCGACCGCCCTAGTAGCACCAGTGCGACTTCTACCTCTACTCACTCTCCGACGCCCTCCACCACTTACGCCCCGGCCGGTGCCGCAGGCTCTGGCGTGTTGCATCAGTCTGGTACTCTCTCGACACGCCCCCTCAGCATTGTTCCTCTTTTAGGTTCTGCTGTCCTCGCCGTTGTCGCGTTGACTGCCTGAGCCGATACAAGATACCCATGCTTCATATACCCATCGACTTAAGATGGTAATAAGTAATGCCTTTATCCTGGCGATGATTTTCTATCCTTTTCTCTTCTCTTGGAGCTGGCCTAGGTTTTCATTCATTTCATTTCTCCAGTCACTCGCGTTCACCCATGATGATCACGGTTGTTCACGAGTTGTTCAGGCCAGATCTGAAGTAACTGGTGTTGTTTTAGACTACGGGGTTTGCGGATCAGATTTCATTTCCACTGGTTTGGGCTGGCTGTATGAGCTTTGCAATGCCTTCTCGGGATTCTTGGCTGGTAACTTTGGCAGCTTCTGATGCAAAACTCGGAATTGTGTGTACACTTTACCTGGATTAACTTGTTAAATAAAATATTATGCTTTTCACTCTATAGTCGGCGGAGCAGGTCGACCTTTGTCATTTGACTTGTCCTGGTGCCTTCGTCTTGAAGGGTAATTTGTCCTGGCACCGTCTCCAGGAACTTTTAACGCCCCATGACTATGCCCCTGTCGATCTACATTTGATGCTCTCTGGAGTGGGGCTCCGATGACCATGCCAGTGTCACCTACAACCAAAGGGTCATGGCATGTCATGTCGTAGAGCACAAACCCGAGGTGATCCGCATCCCTGGCAACCCCTTTGACACGGCTTGAGACTCCCAACTCCCGTCCCTCACTCGGCTCGGCTCGGAACAGTTATGTTTCGTCGGGCTCGGTGCCGAGGCTAGGCACCTCACTACAGTGTCCCACGTCTACCTGGACTCTTGCGGGTAACTTCCCGGTGACATGCGTCACCGAATCTGCAAATCCCTTGGATGGGCAGACTCCCCGGTTCCCATGTCTTGTGTACAGGTCAGGTCCGACATCATCTGGGTTAGCTTGGGTTAGCTGGGATTCCAACTTGCCACGTCACGGAGCGCTGACACCAAGGTGGGAGGTCATGCGACCCGGATCTGAGACAACCAAGTGGCGTCCCGTGGCCAGCTATCCCTTTTCTGTCCCGCGCGCTGGGCTGTACACTTCGAATGGTCGGCGGGCAGACACGTCGACAGTCGCCCATCAAACAAGGTTTTCGGCGAGAGGTGGATGTGGTCACGGCGTTCCCTGTACTCGCCCACGACGGTGGGAACGTGGATAGATATGCTGATATGGTCGTGCATCTCGTCCCCGTCAACCTGAAACTGAACGTCAGTGTGTCGGGCATGCCGGTCAGCCGCCCATCAACACGAAACCTTGCCAAAACACGACATATATGTAACTTGTCTGCGTTTGCGGGCGTGTAGTATGGCCAAATACGAGCGCGGACAACATCGTGTAGGCGGCCGCTACGTCATGCTCATGGAAACAATAAATACTTTCTGACCTGTTGAACAGCAAACGTGATCATTGCGAGACCATTTCGGCAGATAACCACACACAGTTGATGAACACCCTTTGCGTTTGCATGCAGGGCGATCACATATTAGGACGAATATGTGTGGTACCGCATGGTGCATACCGGAATCCCGAGAACCTCACCTCAATGACGACGGTAGTTGTCTGGAAACGACCCAATACCACATTTTCTTCATCTTCTGAATTTTGACGGATAGGATTGCGAGCCTTTGGGTGAACGACGATTGTTTCTGCTGGCCATGTTTCGCTGATACAGCAAGGAGTGGGCACATGATATGCAACGCGGCGTCTTGAGCCAATCATGTTGTGGCCCTGCACTGCGGGTATAGACAGTACTTGTTCTGTGAGAACCCGATTGAACTTTCCCTAATGAAAGGTTCCGTTGAAAAACGTCCGAACCTGCAAGAGTGTCCCACCACGAACAAACGACATGGTTCCGCCGCTTCTTTTTTTTCGGGGTGGGCCTTATCGCAATCTCGCTATGCATAAGTACTTGCATATAGCCAACTAGAGCGTTCCCGTCGACCCTGGCAAATCCTGTGAAGGCCGATTTGTTCACACCGATCAAATTGCTCGAGACGCCACAGAAGTGTTCAGCATGGTTGCTCCTCGTAAGTATTAGAGTCGACGGCTCCGCAGATTCGGGTTTAGTTATTACATGAACAACACCCTCGCTGGAGGCGAGGTGTTGGCACTCGGCACTGGCAGACACTACACATCAATGTGGCGTCTAGCGGTAGAACTTCTGGTGTCACGAAATTGCCACTGAGAATGGCAGGAATGACAGGTGAGGGGGAGGGGGCTACGCATACAGGACATGCCGTCCCAGTTGTACCAGGCGCCAATGTTATAATCGCACTTCAAGTTGTTTCTGTCAAGTGGGTAGCGATGCAGCATGTCACGTCGTGCGGGGCGTACCTGGTGCCCACGGAGAGCTAGATGCCAATAGATTGGTGTCGTTGCATTTTGATCGTAGTCACCGCGGTGGTGAACTGGCAAGTAGCTCCGTGAACTGCAAGGGCCAAGTACTTGAGTTCGGAGCTTCAAACGCCCCTGCTCTGGGCTTGCTCGACCCTCCCTGCTTCGAATTGTACTGGGTCAAAAACAATTGAATAAAATTGATCGTCAATTCAATCCAGGCTCGGAAAGGTTCTGGACCCGCCTCCCGCGTGACATTAGTGGCAACCCTGCGAGCACTAAAGTAATCGATGTAGATCGACGGTAGATCTTGACGAAAGGCTGAACTACTCCAAGTATCGACTCGGGTTTGAGCTCGAGTGAATGAACTCAAGGCTTTACAGAAGCGGCCATGTGTATTGTTGCAAATGCGACAAGTTGATCGAGTCTTAGGCTGCATGTGCACCAACCACCATGTCCGACACAGCATGGCACACAGTGTAAGTGTTCTCTTGCACGAAACCCCCACCTTATCGCCCAAACATTCGCCACGTACGACCATCTAGGACCGTTCGTATCCCGTTCGCGAACAACAAACATGCCACGATCGCAAAGCAAGTCATCGAGGTTGACGCTGAGCCACAAAAGGACGCTGTAAAGCGGTCCTTGGCGGTAGAAGGCGACGACATGATTGCGTCAGTTGAGCCTTTCCCCTCACTTTGATCTGAGATCCTAACAGCCCACGGATCACAGGACGTTTGAGACGCTGACCGTCCGTTTGGCACGTCTATCAATCAATGGATTCTTGGAGAGCGTCGACCTCGTCCTGAGAACGATAGGAGAATTTGGCGAACAGGCTGAGCAGACGGACAAGGTCACAGAGGCCAAGTGATTTCAATTCGTCATTCGTACATATCACTGGTCGACAAATAGATTACATTTATCTATTGTTTAATGATCCGGCTCACGCCTCTGCACCCTCTGCCTTCTTTTTCCTCTTGTTCTCTCTCAGCGGCCTCGCCAACAGGCTCTTGAGCTCCTCATCTTCCAACTCTTTCTCAGTCCTGACAATCTCTGGTTTGTACCACGAAGGTGGATGGGTGATCAATAGAGGACCAGCAGGTGGTAAGGCAATGGTGAAATGGAATGCAGCCACAAACGTGTTTGTGGGAGTATAACTGGTAAAAAGATATCAGAAAAGCAGCATATGAATCAACAGCATTATCACTTACACCACCTCGTACGGCTTCACGAGACCGTGTGAGACAGCCTCCTGGAGGCCAAGACGCGCCCTCTTCTCGTCCTCTAAAACACGGATATTGATCGGGAATGCTCCAGCCTTCTTCTGCATCTCAGAAAACACGGCACGCGAATTCTTCAGTTTTAATTGATATGTAACCGACCCTTCCTTTTGATAAATAGTCGTTCTCGAGTCTTCTACCCTTGCCTTGAAACATCATAATCAGATCTCGATCGCTCCGGTTGATTGGTCGAGCATACCTTTCCGTCTTCCCCTGATGAGACGAGAATATCGATACCGTACACTTCATCTTCCGCAAATGTGATTGTCTCTGTGTCCCTTCTTTGAGCTTCGGTGGGGTTCAAGATGATACGCTTCTTCCCGTCGATCACATTCTGAGTCTGTTGACACGATAACATCCCTACTCGACGATGAACGCGTCCATGCACCGAGACCAATTCTTGATCAATCGCGCGTACCTTCCACCGGTTTGCAGTCCCAAGCCGTAGCCGCTTTCGAGACCGCGTCCGTCACTGCCCAGTTTTTGTTTCCGACTTTGACCGACCTCATCGCAGCCTCGGCGGCATGCCAAGCTGCCTTGAGTACATCTGCGCGTCTTCCCGTGACTGGATTTTGTTCTGTTGCACCCACGACGATCGTTTCTGCACTGATCGCCGCAAACCCGTCGAGGTGCGCGCCGATGTGGATCTTCACGACATCGTCTTTAGCCAACGCTTGGGAAGCGAGGGAATCAGAGCTACATCGGTGCGATCGATTCGATTAAACGAGCTCAGAGCAGACACGAAACTCGGCGACGCACGCAAGCGGAGAAAAATGGGCGACGGCGTTGTTGACGGAAATACACGTCGGGAAGGCGATGCCTACATCGTGCGTCTTGGTGAGACCATGCGTGACGGAAAGGAGAAGGAAAATGTTGTCGTGCCTTTGGAGATCTTGACGCCCTTGACAGGCTTGTTGTACACCGCCCCAGTTGCCTCTTCGAGGAGCTTGTCCCCCTCAATGCAAAGATCGATGACTTTTGCTCCTTCGAGAGAGGAGGCGATGAGTTTTTTCATCACATCATTTACAATATCTCCGGCTGCCTAAGAAATCCAGTCAGGATCATCGGAGCAC
Organism: Boletus tylopilopsis; assembly: GCA_038093875.1. NCBI lineage: Eukaryota > Fungi > Basidiomycota > Agaricomycetes > Boletales > Boletaceae > Boletus > Boletus tylopilopsis. Next base: position 9,173 of record JBBPTB010000668.1, on the reverse strand, counting down.
CTTAGCCGCTGCTTTGTTTTCAACCTACCTTGTATTTCGTCATGTCGGCCTCCGAGATCAATCGTGCCTTTTCAGCTGGTTTTTGTGCTTGGGCTTCAGCCATGGCTATCGCGTGTCAACGAGGGTGGGGTATGCAAAAGCGATGTGCAGGCGAGATGGTACAGTATTTAGATTCGGCGATCGCATTGGCAGAAGGTGGTCCTAATTTGGTAAACTCCCGGATGAGGACGGGCCGTCACTGACTGCCATCGTATGCCTACACACTACTATACAGCTTGGTTACGGGGTATCATGCCCTAAAATGTGCTGTCTAGATGTGCACTATTTTCTTCATCCCACAGGTATGTTCGTTAGCAGGTATAATCACATCATCGACTCCGTCCACTGTTCATCGCGGCCACGTCTCCCTTGAAGCACACGAACCCTCGAAGTCTGCGACACAGTTCAGGCCTCTCTTCGTCAGTTTCGTCACTCGGAGGCAATGAATTGAACCAAGCGCGCCACTCTGGGGGTTTCCCAAACGGTTCACTCCAGGATAATTCAGATCGAATGCTTCCTCGCACAGAAGTACGATCGGTCATGTCACTTGATCACGAATTAGTGTCACGAGAAACTCGAGAAAGATACTACCCACTTTTCCCAATTGATCCAGTCACGCTCAAAGTAATCGCGGAGTGGATTTGCGGTGGACTGAACTCGATCGAAGTGCTTTTTGAGATACTTTACTTGCGCTGATCTCACAAGCGAAGGTATCAACGGATCTTGACCATAGAGTCTTTCGTAAGCTTGCCATATGGACTCCTTGCATGCTGCAATAGTTCGAACCGTCCGTGCCAAATGCATCGAAGCCCACGATGACACACCCCTGTGAGAAGACTTCCTGGGTGAACACGTGCTTTCGTCATCCGACTCCAGGGACGCAGTGGACGACAAAGATCGGAGCTCGAACAAGGTATCCGGGTCAATAAGGTCAGGCAGTCCAGTGGTGGGCTGAGTATTTCGTTTACATTGTGAGCTCGGTGGAAGGGGAACTTCGAGAGGAGGATGAGTTTGGATGTCGTGAAACCATGCGCCAAGGTGGAATGGCAGAACGGAGACTAGGTTCGGCGTGAGAAAACTATCGCTCAACATTTCTTCCCATGCGCGCCTGAGCCTGGAATGATCTCGAGGGTCGGGTGGGGAAGGGTACTTGTGCGTGCCACGCATCGTGAGCGAAAGTGATGACGAAGATCCAAGCAATAAATCCAAGTGGGCACTTTTCGAGCTGGTTCCAGCGATGGAGTCCGACTTTGTATAGGTATAATTTGATACAGCGGTATTCGAGCTTCGCGGCGAGCTATTTTCGGATGATCGCCTAGTAGATACACTTGAAAATGGGCATTGAGATGGAAAGATGAGGTCTTCTTCAATAATCTTGAGCAAAAAAATTAATCAAATACGTTCTAAAGAAAAGTGGGCTCATTTTCGCACCTCTAAAACGCCGTTAGGGCTCAGCACACGCGAGATCTCCTGAAAGTAGCCGGCAGCGCAACGAGTGAGTTGTTACGCGAGATGACAGCATCACGCACGCCACACTTACTGCGAGTACGTATCCCCACTATTCAGTTGCGAAACAGTTCATTAGCGACGGATCAGGCAACAACCTGACAACCTGGGGCGTACCTCGTCTTCCGGGATGTGGAGACCCATACGAACCATCCTTACAAAGTCAAATTGACCATCAAGAAATGGTAGTCCGTCGAGTCTGATAAAGCTGCGTGAGCAGTAATGGTTGGAACAGGCGATCGAGTACCGTACAGATTGCCGTGGACCCACTTGAGCCTACGGGCTAAGCTTTTGTCAAGGATACCAAGCTTGGGCTGTACTGACTGCACGTCAAAGCCCACGACGGTACTGCCCTGGCGTGGGCTGTCAGTAAAATGACGATGGTTAGCACGCGATGAAACACACCTGCCAATGTTTGGCAGCTTCGATAGCCCAAAAGCCACGACCACAGCCAAGGTCGAGGATGGTCCTTGGGGGTCCGTCAAAGTTGAAAAGTGTTAAACCTTTGCAACAGTTTGTTATAAACATATGGTCCCAATGATCGCTAGCGAATGACGGAGTCGGCTTGCTACAACGACAAATGGGTGCCTCGACTCACAAGTTTACAAGGTCGTTGGAGTAAGCGAGCGGCGAGATAACTTCACCAGGAGGTCGATGGGTCGGCTCTCTGGGTAACCGTTTGTCGACGTCCGCGACGGAGGGAGCAATTGCCATGGTCATGGTGGTACGTACGACAAGGGGGCATCGACCAGACTGTGGGGAAGTACATATGAGTTAAGCACCAAAAAGTTAAATAGACGGTCACGCACACCTAGCTGGGACCGGTGAGTGAGATGAACCGGTAGACACACAAGGCCAGAAGCCGCTGCTATATAATGAGCGACGGTACAGGCCTAACGTGATAGAGGTACAGTTGCTGGATACAGCGGGGTAAGCGATCGCGCACAAATTTCACGGTACGCACTGCATAATGGCCGCATCGTCTCCCCTTGTAGATTTTATACATTCAGGACCATTCAACAGGGTCAGATGAAATGCTCCGCCGCTTGCCACCGCCGGAATGTCGCTACGTTTTAGTGCCTCCGTGCCATATTAAACTGTCTGGGGTCTCGTTATCTCGGGGTCTCCAGTTTCGGCAGACCTCGCGGAAGTTGCTCCTCATTCCACACGTCGATGAGACCCCTTCGCCTTACGAGCGGCTCCCTCCCCGTCGCGGCCAGACGCCGTCTTCTCAACCCTCAAAAGTCCTTTCGTTGTGCCTCCAGCTCGGCTATTCGCGAGAAAGACCCTCAACTCGGTGACTATCCAGAGCTTCCATGGCAGTCTAGCCAAACATTTCCACCGAGAGGCTGGTGGGACCAGCAAATGCGGCGCAACTTTGGTGATCCCGTGAGCAATACCCCGTTCTATGTGCAATGTAAATGAACCTGATCACATGCTCACTAGGTCCCAGAATGCGAAGAAGTTCTATCTATGTGGGGCCCAGATATTTCGGTTGTACCTCCCCGGACAGCCTTGTTCCAGTTCGCCCTAGCGGCTTCCGCTTTCGTTGGATTTGGCTTTTTCTGCAAATTCGTACTAGTGCCAGAGAGGCCCACAGTACCGCGGGAGTATCCGTATTCTGGTCTTGTCAAGGAGCTTGGCGGACTAGAAGAGAACAAGGTTGACTCCACACAATCTCAGTTCCGGAACGACTAATTAACCGTTCACTCAGGCGAGGGAAGATACCGAGGTGGACGAAGAGTACTAGGCTGTGTAGCACTGGCGTACCTTGCCGTAGAAGTTGTCAGTTCGGTCCGAGAAATTTTTCAGAGCCCCCCGAAAGACAAAACGGGTCTGGAGCTATGCTCGCATCTGAGTTGGCCTGGTCGTTGTCATTCGGATATGATACCCATGAAGAAAAAAAAAATAGTGTACAAAACGTCGGGTCCAGAAATTATCTAGGTCGTTATCATTCCAAAGGTTGATCCGTAGACGGACAATCTCCGGCAAGGCGTGCATCCATTCTCCCCTCAGGCTCCGGTCGACGGCGCAATCGCATTCCAAGAGGTCGTGACGGAACTGGGCCACTAACCAGATCATCCACGCTGTCGTCCTCACTATATTCCGTCATTCCGTCAGCGTCGGCTTCTTTACGCTTTGCACTAGCCTTTTGCCGAGTCTTCTTCGTTTCTGTACTAGTCCTTTCTAGGCACTTCTTTCTTTTGTTTGACGTGGTTGTCCTGCGTCGCTTTTTCTGTCGTCCTGTTTCGTCTTCGGGTGGACAATCGCTATCTTGGGAAGGAGCAGGTGATCCGACATGTCGACCTTGTTGTATTTTGGCCCGCTCTTTCCGAAAATCGGACACTACCTGTTGCAATCGCTTGCTCGGGTACACCTGCCTCTTACGGGGTGCGTATGATCCGGCTCCGGAATCGACATCCAAAAAGGTGTTCAAATTTCCTTGTCTGTTTGCGGTCGTTGCCTTGAAGTGGTCGTGTGTCAACTTATAATGAACTTCGGCGCGGACACGGACAATCTTACCTGATTGCGGCGACTCATTTTTTGGATAATCGGTAGCAGCAAATCGTCAACCTTGGCCTCGTTCCAGCCTAATTCTTCGTGCAAAAAGCTAAATTCATGATTGAGTGTTTTAGTACAACTTCTCTGCCAAGAAGTCGCACGCACTGCCGAAGTGCATCCAGGTCAGGCATCCCCCACTTGAAGGGTTCCTCTGACGAGTCGACAGTCGGATGATAGTATGCATCCCTCTAATTAGCGTCCTGGATCAGGATCAAAATGGACAGATTGGGGTGACAACTCACCACCAGCGCATTAGGCCACTCTGCCGGAAGATAGAGATCCCTGAACTTCTTTTTCTGCCATTGGACATACGTCAGTAGTATGTTGACCCACATTCAGGGCGCAAACCTACAAATCTCGTTCTGAACTTGGTGTTATTGTCTGCCTCTCGATCCCGTCCGCTCTGAACCTTTGTCCACCAATCCTTGAATTTATGAAGGCCGTCGTCCCCAGGAAATTCCTTTAGAAGCTCCATAGCCACAACTGGACCGACCCCAGGCAACCCTTCCACGTAATCGCTACCAAGTAGATACGCTAAGCGAACAAGCGTGTCGCGTTCAAGTCCCAGCTCCCGAGCGAGATCTGATAGCAGGAAGCATTCGACCGTCTTGGACTGGTTAAACATGTTCTTGTAGACCCGCATCCCTCCAAATAGGAACACGTCAGAGTCATCAGTGATAATACCGTCCACCAACCCCAAAGACACCAGCTCAGCACATTGCGCTTCTGCTTCCATTGGGGCGGTAATATATGGAATACCGAATAGGCGTAGCATAAGCTGGATCGATCAGCATGACAAAAGCCTTTGCATAACATGGGAACGACAACACATACCATAATCTGAGAAATCATGTGCTGCGTGATGTCTTCCGAATCTCGAATCGCCGCTTTCTTTTGTAGATTCAGCTCCTTAATCTCCCCATCAATCTCGACCCTGACGGTGTCCAAGTCTCTCCCCTTTATCTGAGAGACAAACCTGGCAAACTCCCCCGCTTCTTGATGGGGATCCATCTCCTGCGCCGCGTCCCAACTCTCCTCCTCCGTCTGACGTTCGACAGCGGATGTATCGTTTACAGGGACGTCACCGACGAGAGAGGGAGATCGAGACCATCCGATGGCTGAGCCATCGCTGTCCTCTTCTGGCACATCAATTACTGGAGATGGCACCGTCGGGCTCGGAGACTGGGTTGATGTTCGGGGCAGATCGAATGACACACGAGGGCCCGATGTTTGAGCAAAGTCAACACGGTTGTTTCCGATTATAGACGGAGGCGGAGATAGTGCTGGAAGAGTCGTAACTATCTCCTCCATGTCTTCATCAGCGCCCGACTCTTCAGCAGCGTCGGCGGAATGGTCCGGAGAAGCCCTGCCAGGTTGAGGGGACGGAGGTAATGGTTTCGAGAGCGACAACAACGGAGCCTCCTCCAATGACCTTGTGCCGGTTATGTCCTCCTTGTCCACCTTGTTGGGATGTAGCGCGTGCACGGGGACCTTTTGAGGCAACAACAACGACGGTGTTCCAAACAGCGATGCTTGAGTGGTCTTTTGTGTGTAACTTCCCGAAGTCCTGCGTGGAGGAGCGGCGCCCGCAATTGACAATGCTGTCTCGAGCCGAGACGGCGAAGCATACAAATCATCGTCATCATCATACGAGCGGAGACGCGTAGAGTTGGGCCTGTGACCCAAATCTCGAGCGGATTGGCTCTGACCCGACAGAGGCTTTGCCTGGGCCGGCGAGTGTTGAGAGTCGAGCGAAGCTTGTACGGCAATCGCAAGTTCGGGATCTTCTTCATCAGACACTGGAGGATGAAACCGAGGCAAGTCATCCTCATCATCCAAATCAAACAATGGTTGTGGTTTTGCCCGATGTGGTCCTCTCATGTTCTTCTGCGATCGCCTGTTGATGGCGGACAAGGCCATGCTTTGTCGATACTCCCGAAGGTCTGGATCGGGTGGTCTATGACGCACCGTCAGTACAGCCTCATAGCGGACAATGGATGAGCTATACATGCTGACTTCCTCCATCTCCATATCGCTGTCACTGTCGCCGTCATCCAAGGGAATCCGAGTTTCCTGATCAATCTCGATGGGTTTTGCCTGGGTACCTTCGTCTCGGATCCCTAAAATCCACCCGCCATCGGCAGCTTCATTTTTGATAAGGAGATACTCTCTGTTGCGTTCACTAGCAATACGGACAGGAATGGTGATATGAGCACTGCCAATACTGTCTGTCGTCATCAGAAGCTGCTGCGTGAGTGCATTACGTTGCTGAAGGTTCTTGATCTGCTCCCTGGAAAAGTCCAACGGGGTAGTAGCCTTCCTCAGCATGTGTTGCAAGCGCTTGTACGACGTTTGCCTAGACTTTAAGCGAAGATCGCCAACGATCTCGTATTGGACTTCCGTCGGAAGCTCGCGAAAAGCCGGGGACGCGACGTCGAAATCTTCGGGACGCATATCCTCGATGAACGTGCGCAATTCTTCCTCGGTGGCCAGACGAGGATCGGGCGCATGCGTGCGCGTGGCTTTTGCAACTTGTTCCTCCATGTTGACCTCGGGCAGTTTGTACGGATCATGGTCGTGAAACCGATTCTTCTTCGAGGACGGGGGCGACGCTGGTGCTTCTTTCTTCTTTGTGGGTGTCTTGATCACGGCACCGGAGATGTCCTCGAGATACACCGCGTTCTCGTCGAGGACGACGGGGCCCGAAGGGGCCTTTTGTTTACCCTTGGACAAAGATGGCCTGACGCGTTCGCACATCAGCAGTGTGCTCGACGGCCGGACATATAGCGACCTACTGAGCATGAACGAGCGCTTCGCGCCTCATGTGTGCCGCCAAAAGACGCTCTGCAATCTTGGCATGGCTCGCAGCAGCACCGCTCTTCTTCTTTTTGCGCTCGGACTACGAGGCAGGGAGCCGAGGTCAGAGGTAAAGACGTCTCTGTACACACAGAATCACGCACGATTGTGTTGCGCTTCAATACCGGTGCGCCGCCGTCAAAGACGAACACAGGGCGGATGCCGAAGAACAGGAGCTTGCAGATGCGACGGAGGAAACCCAAGACGTGTGCGTTCACGAGGGCGCGGCCTTCCTTGTCGCGCATGGTAGCTTGGAACTGGTAGATCCATATGCTCGAGTCGATCGCGAGGGACTTTCCCTCGATGGTCTCAAGTCTGTTCGAATGCGGTCAGAGTGTGTTGTATGTCCCTACGAGATGTGATGCACGCACGGAACTGGACGACCGACGGGTTCGAGAAGGCTCCAGAGAGACTTGACACCCATTCAGACTGGTTGTTCATAAAAAGACACTCATTCGTTTGCCGCAGTGGTAGTCAAATGACAAAGTTGAAGTCGCGTCTCGGATCCGAGTCCGTATCGTTAACGAGTCATAAGTCATAAGTATCATATCATGAGCCATAAAATGCGACAACCACGACAACCCGACCTAGAAGACAATGCAGAAAATTAAACTAAGACGTGCGTTATTGAAACGTCCCAGAATCGAGATCCAAACATGAAACAAGCAATTGAAAAGGGCATAATCATAGTCTAGCAATCAATTTTTGGGGGGACGATCGGGAGCATCCACAGGGCGTGGTCCAGCAGGAGATCCTTGTCCAGCGGAGCTGTTGCGAGACGAGTGATTACCAGAACGATTTTGCCCACCGAGCGCACCAGGCGGCCGCAAGTCTTCAATAGCGTTGGGAGAGAATCGGGCATCAAAAGCAGAGGCGCCTGTCATCTGCATCCCCATGCCTCCCATGCCTCCCATCATCCCTCCACCCATTCCACCCATCGGCATCCCTGGATTCATCATTGGCATTCCCATCATCGACATCCGAGGGTCGAAGCCCATTCCACCTCCTGTCATCATGGGATTCATAGCGGACGCGACGTGCATACCATCGCCACCAGCAGAGAACGCCATCATAGCTTGTTGGTAGGCTGCCTGGGCCGCCTGCTGGGCCGCAAACATGTACGGCTGACCACCATAACCGGGCATCATGTTTGGATATCCCATGAACCCTCCGGTTATCATCGGGTTGTGTGGTGGCATCATCGGACCTGTTCCGGTCATCATCGGATTCATAGGCATCATTGGGTTCATCATCGGGTTTCCCATCATAGGATTCATGCCCATCGGGAATTGACCGCTGTACATGCCAGACTGAGCCATCTCCAGTTGTTGACGCTGGAATTCGTCCAGTTTCCGCTGGCGGTCTTCAGCAAGTCTCCTGTCACGCTCACGTTCCGTGAGGGCCGCACCGACACCACCTTCGCGCTTGCGGTCACGTTCATGTGCGGTGATCGCTCCAAGAAGGCCGGTCTGAGGCGGCGGGGGTTTGTTTGGAACGTTGATCAAAGACGCGCCATTTTCACGTGCAAGCTCTTCTTGTCGTTTTGCGGAACGGTCTTGTTTGTCCTGAATGCCTGCAGAGAGTAGACCGTGCGGGACGAATGCTTTCGTCAAATTGTGAGACGCGGGCTCGAGCTGTATAAAGGTATCTCTCTGTGTTTGAGTAGGTGGCTCCGGAGCTGACTGATACGTTCCAGGCTGACGATTAGAATCAAGTACTTGCGTCCAGATGCTGTGCCGTGACGGCGTCTGCTGAGGGAGATCGGATAGACGACGGGGCACGTCGTCGGGGGTCCGCGATCGTTGATCACTGGCGAACCGTCGTTGAGGAGTGATGCCACTAAACGAGTCATCGTGAACGCCAGGTGTACCTGATTACATCTGTCAGATCAAGTAATGAAATTAAAAAATTTGAATTACCTTGTGTTTGTGGCCGTGGAACGGGAGGAAGACCACGAGGATGCCGCAATTGCGCAAATGGATTGGCCTCCGTTGCAGTGGCAACCTCGGCTGGCGATTGCGTACGACTGTGCGGCCGAAGAGGTCGAATCGGTGTGTTACCGATGGGCGGCGCGGGACTGGGTGCATGAACGGACAGTTGAGAAGGTCGTTTGCTACCTGTCGTCGAGGGCTCATCGTCAGAGTCGGCGTCTTCTTCTTCTTCTTCCTCCTCCTCCTCCTCCTCCTCTTCATCACTGGTTTCATTCCAGC
>JBBPTB010000667.1:0-15985 GCA_038093875.1 Boletus tylopilopsis | reverse complement strand
AGTTACCACCTGCAGTGTAAGATCCCTGGAGATATACCTCCGAAGTCAAATACCAGAATGTGGCGGATACATCGAAGGAGAATGAATTCCAAGGTGAAGTCGCGGTGAATGTTGTCCCAAATGCCACGTCTTCGAGCTATGAATCTGTATCAAGATCAAGAAAACATGTTCTGGGGGTGAGACTTGCCAGCAGGCCCTTCACTCCCAGCGCATCTTCCCATATCGAACCAGATATCTCCGCGCGGAAAGCAACAGTGCTTCCAGCGAGCCCTATCTCGTAATTTAGGTTCAAAGGTACAACAGATCCCGGAACTCCCAACTTCATCGTCCCGAAGATGCCGAAATCAAAGGAAAGTGTAGAATGAGGTTGTGGAGCGAAAGAAAACCCTCGAATTCCCAGCAATCGAACACCAACTGACGTCAATGTCAATCCCGGGACAGGAGAAAATGTCAGGTTAGGAAAGACGCCGTCGAGGACGAAGCTTTGCAAGTTGAGTGGTGCGTCCCAATACAAATCTTCCCCGAATGCAGCATGAATGCTGAGGGTAAGGTTATCGACTTGAAGCGCTGTGGTGAGAATGTCGTAAAGCAGGCCGCAAGAGGAATCGATGACCCAATCCGCGTTAAAGTGCCACCCGATCGACTTGCTCTTGTCGTAGGCATAATTTTGATGGGAAATCGCAACATTGCGGAAGATGATATCGTCAAAAGGTGTGCCTGCAAGGAGCGGGATGAGCATAGACATATAGAAATCTCCTTGAATGACCACTCGTTCGATGGAGGGAGGATCAGTTCCGACGACGACGTCATCGGGCGGAGGACCAATCCATTTTTCCATATCACCAACCACGCCAGTCCCGAAAACATCTATTTCTCCCTGAAGCACAAAGCCACCCTGGGGGTCAGCTGTCTCGTCGTCGGGAAGCGGCCCTATGGCAATCCTTGGATTGATGATAACAATACCAGGAAGCCGCAAATAAGGAAGCCTATTGACGGCAGCGTTCCACGCAAGCGTTGAATATGTGCGAGTAGTCTTCTGGAAGTGGAAGATTCGGCAGTGGTTGAGTGTTCCCCTTCATATTCAAAGCGAGAGACTGCGTTGCGATCCCTTCTGTTGCTTCTGCGGCATCCGAGTCAGCTACACTAACAGTATCTCCACCCTTAAGATCATCAAGAATCATAATGTCGAGTGGTGGCTCCATGCTGAGCGGCACGTAAATGGACCATGGATCGAAGTTGACTTCATGCAAGACAGTATCCAGTCCGCTCTGCGGAGAGTTGTCAACTCGCATCGCAAGAAAAAAAGTGATCTCACTGACCAGTGGGCACTTGTCTGGGTCCATCTGATATCGGTACGTAAGGGAGAAACACAGCCAAGCTACGCTTTGCATTAGGTATCATCAACCAAGAAAGCGATCGTTACTCACAGTAATTATCTGCCCAGGAAGGGACAGTAGCAGTCGTGTCTTCCCCTTGTAGTCCAGATCGGGTAATCCCGGTAGTCTTATTCACCGTCTGCAGTCTTCCCTGGTAGTTATTACGGTTTTTCTTCTTGGTCAGTTCTGTGACAAATTTCTCCGCACGCATCATGGTCGTGTTGCACTCCCAACTTCCGAAAACAAGGTTCTTGAAGATATCCTCGCCACCAAGGGAAAAGGCCACCCTATGCAACCACTACCAATGTATGTGTCAGCGATGACTTTCCGCCTTATTACAACGCATTACGCACCTCGACTGTTGAAATCTCTCCCTTGCTAGTTTTACCCATCCCAGACGTGATGTACGGCGATGTCCAAAGTTTGTCAGCGACCTATTGAAGATCATGGTTGGCCAACACCATGGGCACTGCACCAGCGCTGACGGATTACTTACTGTTTTGGCATTTGTACCCATGACCGTCTTGGTAGCCAAGCCCTCGCTCTTGCGGTCTCTGGCCCCAAGGGTCATCGAGGAGATTGGTGTCACCACCCCGTCGATCGGCTGTCCACTCCTCTCCGTCTTCTTGATCAACGTGTTGTCATCAACGTCTTTGTAAGTCTTCTCTTCATCTTCATCAGGGAGTGCGTGCAGTAGCCGAGTTACCCCGAACTGGTTCCAAAGTTGTGCGTAGTACTCGGCCTTCATCCACACGAAATAAAACTGCAAGAAATTATAACCGACAAGCATCAAGCCGTTGGCCTCTGCAGTCTCGTAATCGATGACAATAGGATCAGGCCAACCATCGAAGTTGCCCGAGTTGGCATCAATAACAGTCTTGAGTTTATCGGTCGTGACACCGAATGCCGGTGCTGATTTGGCAGGCGAGCAGTAGAGCAAGTCGTTCCCCGCCTTTTTCTTGAGGTCGTCAGAGGGTCTCAGCAAGAAGCGGGCTACCATTGGGTTGAATGTTTCCGGAGGCTTGCCACCAAGATTGGTTACAACGTTTCTCCAAATTCGGAGCTGGGCCTCGTCGGCCTTGTCGTTGTAAGTCTTGTTGGTAGGGATCAGCCATCGAGGAACCATCCCATCGGTTCCGTCCATGTCCAATATCAAGAAGGGACTGTCCCCATTCTTCAGAGCCTTTTGATCAGCTTTGCGACGTTTTGGACTTTTGAGTCGCTCTTTCAATTGGTCGAGAGCAAGGAATTTTCCATATTTCTTCGCATAGACGAGTTCTGTGCCGAGATAGTTCTCGTATATGCCTGCCGAGACCGACAGTTTCGATTTCTTGCTACCACCATGCGAGACACACTCGAACTCTATATCGTCTCTCACAGTGATAAATTTAGGGCGTATCTACATCAGTCAAAACATATTTTGTTGTTAGTGTTAGCACATGAAATGGTGATGTTACTCACGTTGGCGTCGTTCACCATCGGGAGGAAAGTCACAGAGGATTGAAGTAGGGTAACCTAGCTAGATGGGTCGTTTTCTGCATACAACCACGCTATGCATAGGCAGAAGGCTCACGAAGCACGATTGAGCATATGGGTATCAGTCTGGAGTCTGCGCGGGAGCCACTAGAGCGAAACTGTGCGGATGATGAGGTCGCTGGGTCTTGCGGAGACATGAGCCTCTTTATATTGAATCACGGCGCGCAACCGAATCGAGTCTTCGCCCACATTACCCACGCCGGCGCTACGCCGATGGAATCGAAGATAGGCACCAACCTGTGGATGGAGAGATAATGGCAGCCTGTCACGAATCAGTCTCCGACCGTGATCAGGGTGTCTTCATAAACGGAAGAAAAATGATGGTGACTCTCTTCCACCAGTAAATGTTTCACTTGGTACAGATTAAGACCGTCACTCACATACAGACAACTCGACATCCACATTTTCCCATCTTCATCATTTCTCACTAGTCATCCAAAGGTTAAAGCCTGTAAGAGACTGGGCGTACCTCTGAATGCATCGTGTTGTCATCTCAGGGGAGAATAGGTTGACAGGCCACCACGAACTGGCGTATCAAATTCATGATGGGCGAACGTCAATGATAAGGACTCGCCTCACTTTTAATCAGTCAATTTATCCTTTGGGGGTCTACCTTGTTGATCGGCAGATCAAGGGTTGTGGTTTATCCGCCATACCATGCCAGCAGGACGTTATTTATTGGCCGTCATACGACTAGCGACCAAGTCACCCTGAGAAAGAATTTTTCAGCGAAGCCCAACCTGGAGTGCAGCGACAAAGTTTTAATCGCTTTGAAGAATACCCTCGGATCATCACACATCACTTGGCGGTTATGGATGGATGGGTATACTTAACAGTTAGAGATGCCAGCAAGTTGTTCGGAGATCCAGCCCAATGTACGTAATTATTTACTATTGTTTTTACATTTCCTCCTACGGACATCCGTCGCGTACTATACTACTCGACGCGTTCGCTCCGTTCACCTTTCCTCCAGTACTTCTTGTACATGCCACTCGATTGGAGGTAAGCCATAACCCACTCCTCTATTTTCATATTTACCCTCTGTTCCAATAGTTGTTGCCCTTCCTACTACTTATTTAGGAACCACTGCAGCATGCACTCGTTTGTCACATAAATACGGAAGAACGGAAGGCCAGTCGAGACCAAGATCGTTTTTCATTCTCTCCCTCTCCTCTGGCCTTCTCATGCGTTAATTCTCCGCAGAGACGTGTGTATACATACAGCATTCGATGTCGTCGCGTTTTTTTCAAACAGCAAAATCGTGGTGTATTGAATATGTGTCAATCCCAATGAAAATAGTTCGTGCGGCACTTTCACTTTTGGTTCGGACTGCTCTTGCTTTACATAATAACACTGTCCCAGCGTTTCCTTTGTCGCCCATCACTTTTCGTCAATCATCTCAAGTGCCTCTTGACATCCTCTGGATCAATCGAGTCGAACATCGCAGACCAGCACGAGCCAGTCATCAGAACGTCGATCGTCCGATTCTTTCGCCTCGCGGACGTGGTGCAAGGTGAGAGAACTCACGATGTAAGTATACGTATGACGGATAGTTCGTCGTTTCTTTGTGTGAAGTCACGGTTTCCCGCGTCATGCAACCCGGATCTTTGTGTCAGATCTCTAGGTCTGCTGAAACGGAGACTCTTTAGAATGGTAGATTCATATATCAAGATTCGTCATATTGGCTGGCTGTTATCTACCTTTTTGAATATGTAGTACGTAGGGCCCGAGGAGTCGAATTATGTACACGCCGCACCTGCCATCACCTTCTCTCACTGAGAGTCTGTCTGCCAACATGGAACTCGAAGTACTCAGCGGCGTGCGCCGGCCCGTCCATGCCAGAATCACTGACACCTCAGGTTGGGTCTAGCCCTCCTGGCGCTTGGACCCAGCTCCGTGCAGTCTGGACAGAAAAAGAGGGCTAAGCATCCAGTCCGCCGATGATGCGAGCGTCGGCCAATTTCAAGGGACCAACCGTCACTGATGGATATTGATTGTCTGCCATGATGGGCCAACCCCGGGCCCACAACGAGTACCGTGGATCCCGCATCGTATATATGTACAGGCTTGTACAATGTATATGAAACAAAAAGACCACAATAGCGCCTACTACGTGCAACCTGTAGGGGGACCGCCATTGCCACCGTTACTCTCGTCCTCGTTCCCTTTGGGGGCCAGTCTAAGTCTTATGGCTGACTGGTCACCCATGCACACCTCCCATGAATGGCTGTGTGTAGGTGTAGCGGTTTTCAGTCTAAGGCAAGTGGCAATAACAATTTTGAACTTTTGTTATTCTACTGAAACTACAATGATGTCTTTTCAAGGTTTCTCTGATGATACTAACATGTTTTCCGGCGCCTAGCGAAGGTGCGTAGCGAGGCATCATCAAACCCAACCACACATGCTAATATGGTCTGAGTGAGGTACCGCACCCGAACATTGTGCCTGGTTCGCAACTGTGTTGGGACCGGGAAACAATGCTTGTACTCTCTAAATTCAACAATAGAAGAGTACAAGTTTGGTCGTCGACGGTATGTATCATGGTAAAGCTAGAGTGAATATTCATGCATTTATCTCCGTGTCTTTCGACACAACAGTATTGAGAGGCATTTTATATTGATTGTCGACGAACTCGCGGTGTCCTCGTAGTAGGAGTGATTGAACCAGATACCACGCCAAACAGAGAACTACGTTGCACAATGGACCATAAACCTTGCTATGTAATACATCTCAACAAGTAATGAATTGGTATGGTGACAGTCCGATGGCAGGAACGAATATTTCAAAGACCTACGTGGATAAACGGAACCCAGTCGGTAAACGACACGTCGTCCTCACGAAGACACCCGACCGCTTCGTGCAGCGCAAACGCAGCATCCCGATAATCTGGTCTCGTCCCCTTCCGAAACAGGTGTGCATAAACATCCCTGGCCACTCCCGGCGCAATTATATCACTGATCGACCACATCGTTCCAATCACTCCACCGTAACCTGCAAACAACATCCCTGCAGCGATGTGAACGGCCTCATCAAAGAGAACCTCGTCGCCAGTGGCAGTCTGGCACGCAGACAAAAAGGCAAGTCCTCTGCGAGGACGTGACAGTGCGGCGATATCTGATATTTGCAAGCGGCGTCTGTCGGCGAGGCACAGGCCACTCTCTGTCGGTCTGGCTGTATCTTGGATTCCGTGGCAAGCGAAGTGGACCCAATCGGCTTCTTTCATCAGGCCAAGTACTTCCTTGACTGTGCCACTGGAAGGTTCCAGGATGGTGGTGCAAGCCAAAGGAGTACCCTTGATTACTTCGTTTATATGTTTCATCTCTGGTGCAACACCTGGAAGTTGTCCATGTCCATCTGACAAGGGCTGGCGAACAGCAAGCAAACGAAGATTGTCCTCAGAGACTGTAGAGAGATCGTGCGACGGCGCAAGAACGGCAAGAGTAGGAATGTATGACGAGACCACAAAGTCAAAGATTTTGTGTCCAGCTCCCTCGAACTCGGTGCCATAAAGACCAGCTGCATGGAGAGGGAGAAATGTAAGAGGGCCCGTCGGGCACCAAAAAATGCGCGATATATCTCCTGGTGACTGTTTGGAGATTCCAGTGAGCGGATAAGCTGCGATCCAAGTCGTATATCGTGACATACCGAGAATGCCAATGCATCCAGGACCGGTTCGACGATACATTTCCACAAGGGCGCTAAGAAGGATTCCCAACCGCTATGGTCCCATGGTACGCTATGGCCGTCTCTTCCAGAACGTATGGTGCGAGCTTGCCGAAGGAACTTCTTCAAATGGCCTTGATGATTAAATGCTTGCTTCAGAGTGAAATGAGGGAGTGGGACCTGAATGACATGATCCACGTTTTCAAGAACTATCAACGCATCGCAACGACTTTCGGCAGCATTGAGTATGACAATTGGACCAGAATGAGCAAAAGCGCGAAGCTGGGAAAGATCTTTGTAAAGCAAGAATCGCTCGAAACCAGGGAGGCGTCTGATCTCCCTGAGCAATTTATCGCGATCGATCGCGAGTTTTCGCTGATTGTCAACCTCGACTTGCGAGACAGCTCGGCGCGTTGCATCTTGAGATCGTCCCAACTCGGAGAGGGTCGACAATGACGTTTCGCGGGCAGCGACAGCACCATCTAATGCTACAGAGAGGTCTTGAAGTCTACGGGCATGCTCTGGGTGACTGGACGATAACTCCTGATAAGGGTTGCGCAACTGAAGCAGGTCGCCCCAAACGATCGAACGTCCTTGCTCGAGCCACTCCACAGCAAGGGATGGGAATCCTGAGTCCAATGCTACCGCAGCTGCCTCCCGCACGATATCGGTACTTTGCCTGAGTTCGTCGTACCGACGAGTAAGAGACAGACCAAGCCACGCAAGTTGAGGAAGAAGGCTGATGGCAGCAGAATACGCACGGAGAAGAGAGGGATGACGGATGAGTCTGGCGCATGCTATCCAATTTTTTGATGCATTGAACCGAGTCTGAATGGGACCGATGGGGGCCGAAGCAGCATGCGAATAAAACAAGATTGCATCCTTGACATTATTTTGGTCTCCGAGGCGCTCGAAGCGAGTGAGGAAACAGTTCCCAAGATTCATGAAATAATCAGGTTTGTCAGAGTGACCATGAGGGGCGAAGCCCACGGCATCAGTGAGGCTCGAAATTGTAGCCTCGAGATCACTCAGATCCCCATGGCGCTTGAAACGAGCAAGCAAGCTGCTCCCGAGATTGTTAAGACAACTAGGCTTCTTGGGATGAGCATCAGGGGTGAAACCAACAGCGTCGGTGAGGCTCGAAATTGCAGCCTCGAGATCACTCAAATCCCCGCGGTGTTCGAAACGAGCTGTGAAGCAGATCCCAAGATTGTTAAGCCAACCAGGCTTGTCGGGATGACCATCAGGAGTGAAGCCCACAGCATCGCTGAGGCTGGAAATTGCAGCCTCGAGGTCACTCAGATCCCCGTGGTACTTGAAACGAATGAGGAAGCAGGTCCCAAGATTGTTAAGAAGACTAGCTTTGTTGGGACCATCAGGGGTGAACCCCACGGCATCGGTAAGGCTTGAAACTGCAGCCTCGAGATCACTCAGGTCCCTGTGGTGCTCGAAACGAGCAATGAAGCAGTTTCCAAGCTTGTCAAGATGATGAACTTTGTCAGGGTGGCCGTCAGGGGTGAAGCCCACAGCGTCGGTGAGGCTCGAAATTGCAGCCTCGAGATCACTCAGATCTCCGTGGCGCTCAAAACGGATCCTAAAGGAGTTCCCGAGACTGTCAAGACGACCTGCTTTGTCAGGGTGACCATCAGGGGTGAAGTCCACAGCATCAGTGAGGCTGGAAATTGCAGCCTCGAGATCACCCAGATCCCCGTGGTGCTCGAAACGAGTGAGGAAGCAGTTCCCGAGATTGTTAAGACGACTAGGCTTGTCAGGATGAGCATCAGGGGTGAAGCCAACAGCGTCAGTGAGGCTCAAAATTGCAGCCTTGAGATCGCTCAGATCCCCATGGCGCTCGAAACGAGTGAAGAAGCAGTACCCAAGATTGTTAAGACGAAGAGCTTTGTCAGGATGACCGTCAGGGGTGAAGGCCACAGCATCAGTGAGCCCCGAAATTGCAGCCTCGAGATTGCTCAGATCCCCATGGCGCCCGAAACGAGCTCTGAAGCAGATCCCGAGATTGCTAAGATGACTAGCTTTGTCAGGATGACTGTCGGGGGTGAAACTGACAGCATCAGTGAGGCTCGAAATTGCAGCTTCAAGATCATTCAGATCCCCGTGGCGCACAAAACGAGCTCTGAAGCAGATCCCGAGATTGTTAAGACGACCAGGCTTGTCCGGATGACCATCAGGGGTGAAGCCTACGGCGTTGGTGAGGCTCAAAATTGCAGCCTCGAGATCACTCAGATCCCCATGGCGCTTGAAACGAGCCAGGAAGCAAATCCCGAGATTGTTAAGCCAACCAGGCTTGTCAGGATGACCATCAGGGGTGCAGCCCACAGCGTCGCTAAGCCTTGAAATCGCAGCCTCGAGATCACTTGGGTCCCCGTGGCGCTCGAAACGAGCTCTGAAGCAGTTTCCGAGATTGTTAAGATAACGAGCTTTGTTAGGATGACTATCAGAGGTGAATCCTACAGCATCCCTGAGGCTCGATATTGCAGCCTCGAGATCACTCAGATCCCCATGGCGCTCAAAACGAGCCCCGAAGCAGATCCCAAGGTTATTAAGATGACCAGGCTTGTCGGGATGACCATCAGGGGTGAAGCCAACACTATCAATGTGGCTCGAAATTGCAGCCTCGAGATCATTCAGATCCCCTTGGCACTCGAAACGAGTTCTGAAGCAGACCCCGAGATTGTTAAGAAGACTAGCTTTGTCAGAATGACCGTCAGGGGTGAATCCCACAGCGTCACTGAAGCTCGAAATTGCAGCCTCGAGATCACTCAGATCCCCGTGGCGGTTGAAACGTGCAAGGAAGCCGCTCCCGAGATTGTTAAGATGACCAGGCTTGTCGGGATGAGCATCAAGGGTGAAGCCCACAGCGTCGCTGAAGCTTGAAATTGCAGCCTCGAGATCACTCAGATCCCCGTGGCGCTCGAAACGAGCTTTGAAGCAGATCCCGAGATTGTTAAGCCAACTTGGCTTGTCGGGGTGACCATCAGGGGTGAGCCACACAGCATCTTTGAGGCTCGAAAGTGCAGCCTCGAGATCACTTGGGTCCCCGTGGTGCCCGAAACGAGCGATGAGGCAGTTTCCGAGAGTGTTAAGATGACGAGCTTTGTCAGGATGACCGTCAGGGGTGAGTCCCGCAGCGTCGTCGAGGCTGGAAATTGCAGCCTCGAGATCACTCAGATCCCCGTGGCGCTCAAAACGAGTGAGAAAGCAGTTCCCGAGATTGTTAAGACGAGTAGATTTGTGGGGATGACCGTCAGGGGTGCAGCCTACGGCGTCGCTAAGCCTTGAAATTGCAGCCTCGAGATCACTCAGCTCTCCGAGGTGCCTGTATCGAAGGAGCAACGCCACGCCAAGGTTCACGACCCCGGTGGGATACTTGGCATCCCAAACCGACATAGAGCCAACCACTTTCTCCAAAAGTGTGATTGCTTGTTGCAAGTCCGCTATATCCCCGAGTTGTTCGAAGCGATGCAACAATTGGACACTTAAGTCCTCCACGGAGAGTGACGATGAATCCGGTTCGATGCTTGACTTGCAGACAGGATCCACCTCTCGTTGACGTTGGGCGAGTAGTCGAAGTAGTAACATCGATGCTCGATGCTCATGGCTTTCGGTGGTAGTGAGCTCCATCACCTCATGCAATAATGCCTCTGCCTCTGCCCCCTCGGCTTCGTCCGTTTGTTCCTTGAATTGCGCCAAGTACACCATAGCCATGCGAATCAATGTCGAAGGTCTGTCAGCGTGACCGACAGGACGCGCAGCGAGAGCATCACGAAATAATTGTAGGGGGCCCTCGAGAGAGACTCCCATGTCCTCGAGTTGACAGAACATCAGCTTCACCATTGCCAGGTTTGACAGAGTGGCTGCGCGACAGGGATGGTCCACTGGACATGTATCGAACGCCCGTTGAAATGCAGAAATAGAACACTCCAGATCTCGTTTCTCCCCGTGCTTCCGGTAACGCGAGAGGGCCATATGACCATGATTCGTTGCATCCTCTAGTTCACCTTGAGACACTGTTGCTGACTATGGATACGAGATAATTAGCAAATATAGCTCGAGGTCAACCGCCTGCTTACGTAGACCATTAAAGGGACGATCGATGCTGAAGAATCCGACTCCTTGTTGTCACCATATGTGTGTCGTTCGACAATGAAAAAAACGGCTGAACACGGAGATACAACGTCGCCATCCTTTGGAGAGAAGGTAAATGCTGTCATAGAATGAGCAATCAGGTCGTCGTGGAGAGCTGGTCAAACTCACGAATGCGTTTCGTGCTGCGATCTAATAGCTGTTCCACGGTGACTGTCAATTCTCGCAGGTGCTCCCCTGCACCCAACATCGGCTGAAGTTCAAAGGACGCGTAGACCTCGAGGCAAATGGAAGCTGATGGGTCTGATGGGCTGGGAACTTGTAAATCTAACTCCAATGCGGCGAAAGCGAAACTCACATTGGGATCTCTCCACTCCATTCGACAACATCGTCGTTCACTGACGAAGACTTATTTTCTGTTCTCCATACGCGGTCTCCATGGCGTAGCATGGCATAGAACCCTACAGGAAGGCGTCGAAGGCCAAGGGCGACGTCTGTCGCTCGAATATCTTCTTCCTCGTTAACTCGCTTTGCAACTGTGTGAAAACATGACTTTCGTACTTGTTATGAATAGTTCATCCCTCTCTTCCTTTAAGGGGGTCGGAAAAAGAGAGCTAGAAGGCGCATGTGTGGGATCCTCCTCGTGGTTTTCATGCTGTCCAGGGTGGGTGCCAGCAGAGAATCTGTCTACTATGGTCGTGACGTCCTGTCTAGCATGTCAGTTGATGAAGCACTGAAGTCTCGAGAACCTGAAAACCCACGGTCAGGCTATCAGTCGTCTCCGAATCAGATCGTGATGCTTTTTCTCTGGTGTCCGATTCCATTGCTGAGCGTGCAGCGAGGGTCATATGCTGCCAGTCTTGGAACACAGCACCACAGCAAACATGAGCCCGATTTCCGCAACAACCACGTAATTTACTTTTTTTTTTTTTTGGAGTGGCTCTCTCTATGGGCAGCAACCGCCTAAGCTGGCCCCACTGGACAAGGAGCGAGGGACTTTGCGATGTGGGGTGGCCGGGGGGCCGTTGGCGGCGCACTCCCAGGAAACCTGTGCGTGAGAAGCCTTATGCCGCGCTAACTTGAAGGCTAAAACCCCTGGTGGTTTTATGGGACTTGAACGTTCGAACCTGCGACTCGCACTCGATACCGAATGCCAGGAGACAGCGTCGTACACTACAGAGCCAGACCCAGGCCACAACCACCCAATTTACGCGCTGACGCACCCCCATCGTAAATTCGGGCCGTACTATCGGGCGAATGACCAAAAATGATTCGAATCTCCCCCCCGGTCGAACCAGGAATAAGTAAGTTCGATTGCAGCCCATTCCGCGATATTTACTATGCAGTAGATCCCTTGCAGGCTCCGCTACTTCGCTCTCTCTCGTTGAAAGAGTGGGGTGCGCCAAGACCCTTGTCGAAAAGCTAGGCTTCTTCGTTATCGTTCCAGTTTTCTGGATCAAAAAAGAAAAGAAACGACCTTTCAATCTTCGCGGCCGGGCCCACATCACATCATGATCTTGCGACCCCGTCGGATCATGTCATGTACTGTATACACCCGTACGCCACCGGTGACCATCGCCGCTCCCATCCAACATCATGATGGAACTCGAAGCGCTCGGCGGTGTGCGCCGGCCCGTCCATGCCGGAATGACTGACCTACGCCACCCCACTCGAGCCTACACCTCAGGCCGGGTCTAGACCTCCCGGCGCTTGGGCCCGCTGAGCTCCGTGCAGTCTGGAGTCTGGACGTACAGAAAAAAGAGGGCTAAACATCCAGTCCGCCGATCACGCGAGCCGTCGGCTAATTTCATGGGACCAACAACGGATATCGATTGTCTGCGAGGGGCCGACCCCACAACGAGTACAGATCCCGCACCATATATATATGTACAGACTTGTACAGTATATATGAAAAAGAACAAAAAGACCACCGTAACACTGTCAGTTCGCTCATAACGTGCCGTGGACGGTCCGGATCACACCACCAATGGAAAAGAAAACCCCATTAAGGATGAGCTAAGTACTGCTGGACGAGTCAGAAGAAAGAAAAAATGGTAGAGCACATACGGCAGCGACAAATCCACAGCACATGAAAGATGCGAGGAGAGTGATTGGGAGAACAATTGGATACAGCAAAAAAAAAAAAGTAGAAAATGAAACCGGATTGGGGCGGACAGAGGAAGAAGGATCAATGTTGTACAAGACACGTGGCGTAAAAAAAGATGGTATCTACTGGTTTTTGCATTCTTCAGGATTGACATTGCCCGAGGAGGATCCCCCACGCCCCTTGGGAGGTCCACGCGTTCTTGGAGGAGGCTCGTTGTCAGAGTCAGAATCCTGAAAATTCGGAGCTAAGGTCAAACATTGCACGGGGCTGGAGGTCATACATCGTCATCGAATTGATCATCATCGTCCTCGTCAAGGTCGTCAAATTCGTCGTCGTCCTCCAACGCGTCATACTCGAGGGCTTTGCCAGTGAAGTAGTCGATGGCACGAGGAATTATCTATGACGGATGAGTGCAACGCCAATAGGACAAACGAGTCGTTTTCACCTTTTCCTTTAGATCTTCGCCGATCTGGTAATCCATCTCCAGTTTTGCCTCGAGTTCCTCGAGTTCTTCATCCTCAAGATCCTCGTCATCCGGGGGAGGAACGGGAGGACCAAAAAAGTTGAAGAAGGAGTCGGTCGGTTTCGCTTTGCGCACCAAGCGTGTTCGGTTAGTATCTGTTCGGTCAAATGATTAGCATGCCACTTCGAGCGGACCAACAAGAAAAACCGACTTTTATTCCGCTGCTTCTTGATCTCGAACTCTTTCGTCAAGTCCTTGTCCTCCTTCCACTTGATGTCTGTACCAATGGCACGGTCATAGACAAAGTCGCCACCGTATCCGACTTCCTCCTGATAGAGATAGGTCTTGTCCAAAATATTATTCTCAAAGTAGTCGTTGGGGCTGAAATGGAAGCTGATTTTGAAACCAGGCTTGGGTTCATTGCTGGAGACGTAAGAGAGACGAATGTCGACAAGATGTTTGAGAGCATCCCTGTCGCGTTCTGTGATGAGGTCTGCAATGCCAATGTGATTACAGAGAGCCGTGAGCCAAAACTCTGGGATGGCTGCTGGGCCAGTGGGAGGATCCTTGGCGAGTGGCGTATAGTCTGGATTATCCTTGAGCGACGACTGGATGCCAGCATCCATCTCCTCGGCCGTAGCAGCTTCTGAACCCGAAATGATGGCATCTCGTCGCTCATAGAGAGGCCTTTGAAGCTCGAGGTACTACCACGGGACGAACCGAGTCACATGAATGATGCGATCGTGCATACAAGCAAAACAAAAAAGACGGCTCGGGCGTACCTTTTTTTCGAGCTCCAGGCACTCGCGTTTGTACTGGTTCTGCAGCTCGTTTTGCTTGACCTGAACCCCTTTGAGTGCCTCGATGCTCTTTTTCACGTCTGTGGAGAGACCTTCGATGTAGCCAGAGCTTTTTCCGACGAGATCGGAAAGTCGATTTTGGACCAATCCAAGCATGACGGATTGGGCACTGGGAGGGAGGGTGGCATCACCTTCATCCTCTTCTTGCTCATTATCTTCAGAGATGGCGGGTACGGTTGGACGTGACAGGCCCTGTGCAATTGGGGCTTGATTCAAAGGGGTGTTCTGTGGTGTCGGAGCGGTTATATCGCCATGCGCGATGGGGAGATTGGAGGACATGATGGCGAAGAAGAAAAAAAGAAAACTGATCAACACGGCCTGGAACAATCAGCAACAAGCGCGCACAAAGGAAGACCAAGCGGAGTTTCGGTTTGTGCCGGTGTCGATTGCTAGCAATGTACTAGGCTAATATGTAAGTTACGTAGTGAATGCGCCGTTTTTTTTTTAGAAACGTGGACGCGGACACCAACGAGGGGGGCGCTACAACCACATGTGTGTGGACTGGTCACTCTTCACCGCTAGACCAACAGTGAGCGCGAATGAACTGATTTCATTTCAATGATCTCATCAATACCAGTGCATTGACCATGACGCCAAGTCTCCGTCTTCGATTCGAAGCCCTCTCTACGGGCACGCATCTCTGCTTGGTAAAGTACACTACGGCAGCCATTCCGAATAAAAGAAGCGCTCTGCACCGAATATACAAAACATGTTTATATATTGGAATATACACATCCCAGCGCGGTAGCGATTGCAAGTCCTCCATCGAGACGCTACAACGAAGCCAAACAAGATATAAGAGATGGATGGGAATCACAAAAAGAATATGAAGGGTACTCTAGCCATTCGAGATATGGAAAGTGACCGTGCGATGTAACAGGTGTCTTGTCTGTCCAAGCGAGACGCCGTAAACAAAAACCCATCACGATCCGCCCGTCTAGTACGTTGGTCCTTGCGGGATGTTCCCCACGGGAAGAGTAAACCAGCTCTCACCCTTGACAAGCAGGTCACTGAGACCAACGTAGTATGCAATCCAGGCCGTCACGATACCGAAAGCACCACCAGCCTTCACGATCGAAACGTTGGCGGTCCAATTACCGATCGCAAGTAGAAGGAAGGTGATAGAGAGGGCAAAGAACAACGCGATCAAGCCAAGGTTACGACGGAGGGAACCAATGCTAACAAAACATATCAGCTCCGTAATCTCCGACAACTGGGAATTGAGACTCACAGGAACATAAACGTCAAGACAAACCATGTGATCAAGTAGATGCCGAGTGCCTGCGAGAGTTCCTCGGTCTTGTCTCCGTACGCGGAGAGGACACCGCTTCCGGGGATCAAGATTGTCGCATACGACAGCCAGAAGGCACCGTAGCATGTGAAGGCTGCATGATAGTCAGCCAAATATGAAATTGTGATGACATATCCAACGGGAAAAAATAACCCAGCGGATCAGACGACCCGTGGGGTGAAACAATCTATCTCACACCACGCTGCTGATCACTAAAGCGAACGAACCAACTTACCAGTGGCACCTAAGACGTTGCCGCGGGGGAACTCCCACATGCCTGCCATGAATTGGGCAAGACCGCCAGAGAAGAGGGCCATGCCGACAACGACATTAGGGGTAGCAACACCTCTTGCGTTGACATTGTAGAGAGAGAGAATGAATGTGGTGGATGCGAACGAGAACAGACCACTAAGGTACGAGATAAGCGGTCGACGACGTGCACAGACATGGACGGGACGTACAGAGCAGCGGGGTTGGCAATCGTGGGCTGCCGGAGCGCAACGTTGGAGTTTTGAACCAACTGGGTTTGAGAAGTATGAGAAGTTCGTGCTTTCTCGACGTCAGACATGGTGATGGTGGTGATGG
>JBBPTB010000666.1:0-16009 GCA_038093875.1 Boletus tylopilopsis | reverse complement strand
CCGACCCGGCACGAAAGTAGCGACGCGTCTTGTGAGCCTTGTGAGTACTGAACCACTTACAGTAATGATTGAAACAGCCGAGTGAGGCAAGATGAAAAGAATCAAGATGGATTGATCAATAAACTGACGCTGAGGCTATGTGAGTGCCTTCTTCACCCTAAAAAGAACGACGTTATCTATACAGCAAATTCAACGTGTGGAGTCATTGGAGACGGTGATCGTATGCATGTGGATTCGCGGCAGCCCATCGGATCACTCTATTCAAACTCCGTCTAGAGCTTACCCAGTCATCTACGCCAATGTCTCTACCCATCGAAGAGCCTCAGCTGCCTTTTTCACCACTGGACAATTTCCCAGGTACGATGTGATCTACATACATTGCACTTTCAGGTAGTCTAAGGTGCGTATCACCTCCAACACATTGCCGTTCACTCTCAGCTTGTTGGTTTCAGAATTCAAGTGTCGTGTTGACGCCACGGTAATCCGTCGAGTTGGTGTTTCGCAGTGCGCAGGTGCTACAGTTGCTGTTGTACTTTGTACCCGTCTAGGGTAGGATGAGCATTCAAGTGGAGTGGCGAACACGTGAGTATTCAGTTTCTGCTCTAGTTTTAAAATTCTGACGCGTTTGTAGGCAGAACTCATCCATCGCATCGTGTTTTTCCTGGCCGTCTTCCTGTAAGGAAGGGTTTACATAACGACTCGTTGAAGGTACACATGGGCCATCCGTGAGACTGGCCAGGTTATTATGCATAACTGCGACCGCTAGGAAGTCGCTAGTCACTTCATGGCAAGATACGACCGTGTTCACACTAGAAGTAGCTGTACACACAGCAAGTATAGCCTTGAAATTGTACCTTGATAACGAAGTTATCATGAGTTTTCATGCAAATAATGTGACATTGAACAAGAACCTACACCGTTCATTCCTCGCACAGGAGCATCGTGATAAGGAATAGCTTGTGGTGCATCACCCAAGGATCTGTTTGGCCACTACCTTCCTTACTAGTTCCTATTCCGAGTTGAAAAGAGAACGAGCAAGAGATGGGCGAGCTGGTGAGCGGCGCGGTCAGACGTGTTCGAGCATGTATCGTGCCCAATTTCATTTAGATACTGACGCTCCCTGAAGCTGTTTCATGGTTTCTGAGACTCGGAACAACCAATCTCTACTTGAGGTGCGATTTGCTGTTGGACTACAGCTTATATATGAGCCGTTCGCGGCTCTGAATGTGGCTCTCTAATATAGGACACTCTGTTTCTCTACTGGACGGCTCAGGACGCCGCACGCAGACGGGTCCGACGTTTGCTCGAGTCGGGCAGGGAATATAGAAGACGCGTGAGTATCCGTTTCAACTTTCAACTCATCTCACTGCTCTTATATTTGTTGGTTTTCAAACTTCCGATCGTTTCGACGCGCCTATTGATCCCGGTGATAAGAATAAAGATACAAGCTACCAAACTCCTCGTATCCACATGAGAACATGCAATTCACATGCGAAAACCCGTAGTTCAAATTTAAACATTCATCCACCTACTCACCTACAAGTAGGTCAGCTCGTTTCTAGTTCTCGCTATTGCGAGCAGAATGGGAACATCCACAATATTACCCCCTCTCTGCTTGGCGTTCGACGTTTATGCCTTCAAGAATGGCCTGGCTAGGGCCACAGAGAGTATAGCAGAAGGCGTGTAGGTAGTCAGTTCCAATCATCACCGATGCCTATCTACTTCATTCATCTATTGGCTTCTTTGATCTCAACCTCTTCATTGAACCACGAACCACCTTGCGAGGTCATCAGTTTGTCGAGCAAGCCAGGGGATAAGGAAGAGCTATTTGGCATCCATGGCCAAGTCGCAGAAGTACTCCAGATTGTTTCCCTACTCGATCTTTTTGCGACCAAGGGTTTGATCCGTGCCTCTGAAGATTTCCAACGTCGAGTGTTAATTCTCTCATATGAAACCTCCTTTCACTTACTTGTTCACCACCTGGCGACTCTGCTGTCATCACCTCAAAACTATAAAATCTGACATCGTCACTCGCCGTGGATGCACTTTCAGCTCGTCTCCGTAACCACTCCCCTATCAAAGCGGTCGAACTTCTCGAACAGGGATGCGGCGGAGCCAAT
Organism: Boletus tylopilopsis; assembly: GCA_038093875.1. Classification (NCBI taxonomy): domain Eukaryota; kingdom Fungi; phylum Basidiomycota; class Agaricomycetes; order Boletales; family Boletaceae; genus Boletus; species Boletus tylopilopsis. The sequence continues at coordinate 13,889 of JBBPTB010000666.1, read as the reverse complement.
TGACTCAATGCGCTCCCCTTTAGATGATGTCATTGTATCCAGCATGACAGGAAGGAAGCTTGTGGACGAGTTTATCCATCAAACTTCCCGTGTTTACAATACCCTCAATTCACACGGGGCAGGTCAACATGAGCAATTGTGCCGTCTCAACTTCGAAATGCAGAAGACTGTCAGCGATCAGTTTGCGAACTACCTGGTGTCTCGCGGTTCCTTTCTTCCTTTACTTTTCTCGGACCCCCAACTTGCTTCCAGTGGTGGGCCTGTCACCATCGTCAATGCAAGCCAGTATAACTGTAACGCTCTTGTCGTCTCGTTTTGCTGCGATTCCGCTCATATTCCATTTCAAACTACACTTGAAGGTGTTCGAGATGTCTCAGCAGAGCTCCACACCCCGACTGCGCGTGCAACTCCGAGAATTGGCGTCACGCGACAGCTGCAAACCTTCTTACAAAAACTTTGGGATCAGATTTTGTCACTAATCGTTAATTTTCTGTGCACCATTCACCCACCTGGATCACGCATCTGGTGGTGTGGCCCACTTTGCGTGCCATGGTTTCTCGAGTCGGGGACGGCCATTTGAGTCGGCCTTCACTCTGAACGATGGACGACTTACGATTGAACGGGTCATCGGATGCAAGTTGAAGAACCCCAATTTTGTGTATCTTTCTGTGTGTCATACAACCGTTGGAAACGAAGCAAGCCCGGACGAAGTGATTCATCCCGCACCCGCAATGCAGTTTCTTGGCTTTCACTCCGTGATCGGGGGGACGGGGAGATGAACAAGATCACATCGATGCTTTATAAGCACCATGATGTGGTGGGCGAGTCTGGTCGTCTGGATTATACCCGTTGTGGCCGGGGAGGCCGGGCTGGGGCCACGGTGGGGGCGAAGCCCCTCGGAGGAGTGCCAAGGGTCCTGGCGCAGTGGCTGGCGTCCTGTAGCTAGTCGCTGTCGTAGCTAGACACCACCTACCACCACCTTGCCTGGGCCATTAGCAGGGGGATTCCCCCTCTCCACTGTGTAGCATTGGCGCTGAACAAGAGGATGAGATCAGTTCGTGTACCACTTGATCAGCAGATTCTATATATCCATCTTGGTGCCTAGTCCCAGGTACTTTTCAATATGCTTTTCATCTCATGTACTCACCAATAAATCCGTCCAGGTGGAGAAGGTAGAGGAAAGCTCTGATTTAGAAATCTATTATGCAGGATGAAGTCCAAGTCGAGGCAAGACAACTGTCCATGATGCTGATCATCATGGTGCTAGTACAGTCCTGCTGTAATTACAACAGTGCAGAGGTAATGATACAACGATGCACTTCTCACCATTGTCTGGGTATTCCATTGTTAAATTGTATCGCAGATGGTATCTTGCAAACCATGCAAGGTCTGGAGCAGCTGAGTGCCTCACAAGACAGCTCTGAAATACTTCGATTCCCAGATCACATGTCTTCCCTTCTTCCCATGGAATCGTGGGTCGTCCCGCTGCGAAAAGGGATAAAAGGGGGTCTTGTTAGCTGCATCTTGCTCCCCCAGCACTCGAGTATACCTCTAACCTTCCGATTTCTAAACTCGCACGAACCTATTCGCCATGCGTTTCTCTCTCTTCGCTGTTCTGGCTGCGTTGACAGTCGTCAGTGCTTTGCCGGCTCCGAATGATGCCCCCTCCAGGGACGTTTCCGAATCCACCGGAGTCGTGATAGTGCCGTGCGGCAGCGGTTGGGTAAGTCTCGTCACAAATGAAATCTGCCATGAATCGCTGAGCGACATCACAGCCCTATCCAAAGGTCTGTCCATAGGAGGCGTAGGATAAGCTTGGAAGTCGGACTTTAGCACCCGACCCGAAGACGGTATCCATTGTGCTCCAGAGGGGTGTTGTGAGATAGACATTGTCCTGTGACTTGAGAGTTCTGAATCATTGCTGGGTGGCATGATGAAATCGTGTCTTGAATGCGTTTTCCAGGACATGGTGAACCGAATCTGATGATTCAATCGCGTATTTGGACGAGGGGCATGCTCGACATTCAAGCTATGCCTTCAGAAACCTGACGACGCTGTATTAGTACTGTAAATGGTGAAGCGCCTGCTTGAGCGTCGGAAAGAGTGATAATTAAGACACTGGGTTCCAGATTCAGTGTCTAGTGATGTGGGAAGATTCGCGATGGTCTAATTCATGTTTCCACAGCCAAGCTCAGGTTCCATCATTTCCATTTCCAGATCTCACACAGTCGGACGGTCGAATCCTCGGATGACATGAGATGGGACTTTGAATATCAAGCTTCAAACCTCCAAGCCTCAATGGGATCGCACCCTCCATGGAATCCGGGGGTAAAAAGGCAAGCAGGAAATTGCATCCTTTCGTCTCAGTCTAATATATCCAGTTACACGTATGTTTCGCTCACTGTCTCCATGACCGTGATGCAGAATGCGAACATAACCCACTTCTGGCTTTGACTTCTTTCTGCTCCCATCGTCTTCGGCCCGGCTCTCGATCTTCGGCACTGGTACCTAATGGGACAGGCACGCCTGTGGGAGGGACACGTCGGGTGGGACATTCTTGCTTCTCTTGTTGAATGCGGGTCCATCTGTCCTATTCATCCCAGACGCTCTTGCTTTGCGCGTCCCAAGAGGGGAAGTATGTGGATGGCACATTTACTACGACGCAATGAGCAAGTAAAGCACCTCTGCCCGCCAGCGGAACCCTCTGGTGATCTTGGTTACAAAACTTGTCATAGCGATTGGAACGACAATTGTTCTCATCACCACTGCGAACTTGAAACACGGGATATATTCTAGACTCATGGCATGAATCCAACCGCGTAAGCATACATCTCTAGTGGCCACTACGTGTGTGTTTCGTGAGTACATATTCAATCCCTCGTCGCCTCGCTCGAACCGCTACAAGGTCCAACTCTGCACACTTCGTCTCTCGACCTTGGTCGCACTGGCTCACGTATAATGCACACAAGTGGCGTCTCGTCTGGACGGCTAGACAGAGTTCCTCACTCTCCATCCGAAGGTGGAGAGCTCCTTGAGACTTGAGTCGAGGCAGCCAAGCAGTACAGCGCCCACACAACTCGAACGTACAAGGTACAGTGAGCATAGTGAGGAGAGTAGAAGGTAGTTCGTCAGAAATGGAAAGTGATCTCAGGATCTGGAGTTCGCCATAGAGCGTCTTGACACGGCTGATCTCAGGTTGGAAGTTGTTTTTGCCGACGACTCAATCTTCAACATCAAACGCCACGTTGAACCATGATATCCGATCGATCGCCCACATTCCGCCACATGGTGTCAGCACGAGGGTCGTCTCTTGTCCTTGAGATTCTTTCTCTCCAATGGCTCCATAGCTAACGTCTTCGACAAGGTGCCGTGCTCTCATTCACTTTAATTTCGTTGACTTGATCATATCGCTAAGCTCGGTACCTCGGTTGCCGGTGGAACTCAACTCGAATATACACAAAAGTAACTCAAGTTGAAGGTATTGATGAAAGGATTTGTGGTGCGAATCTCATATTGACATGAGTGTGTGAGTCAAGAAGAGATTGACGAGCCGTCAACGATTGGAGTAAGCTTCGTGGACGCAATCCCAAATGGTCCCTAGGCAAGTGCGTGCCTGAAGATATCACAAGGGAGAGGGTGTCCGAGGTCTGGCTCGCGACGGATGCAATCGGGAGCGTCTCGGTTGGCAGGGTCGATTCAGAATCCAACCGTTTCGTTTGCACAACAAAGCCTTGTTGATTTGGTCGACTTTTTTTTTTTTTTGGTTAATTACAACCAGATCCCTTATTCTTTCTTTTTCTTCTCTCCGGTAGCTACCATTTGCTGTGTATATTTTGTCTTTTCTTTCTCGTCATAAGCTTCGGTTTTAGCGCCGAAACGAGCATACCCACCACATGTCTACTGCGCCTTTGCATTCCCCGCTCCCTGTCGATCAGTTGGACCTTGTTCAGCCCCCAGACCTAGGTCATGCCCTTCCGTCGCCGTCTTCCGTGATGACGCGCACCGTTGCCATCATCAAGACCCACGCGTTGCAGAACCGTCTCGAGATCATCGAGCCCCGCATTCTCGAGGCCAATTTCGAAGTGAGTTTTCGTCGCTTAGGGGGGTAGTTTCAGATGGGGAATACAGTTACCCCGCAACTATGTGGCACGTGGACATGGCGAATCTGGGTACTCAATGTCTGTTTGCAGATCGTCAAGGAACGCCAGATGGAGTTCGACACTGAGACGGAGCCGGAAACGTTTTATGAATTATTTGGGGATGATGCTCGGTTCCTCGGATAGTAAGTGATCTTAGCTCATCCCCACGCTCATCACTCAAATGCTCTCAGCGGTCCCGTGTGGGTATATGTCCTCGCACGTCGACGTGCAGTCCCCGTTCTCTTGTCCCTCCTTCCCTCCCTCAACGGCGCCGTCATTGGCGCTAAAAGCGAAGCCCAAGCCGAAATGCTCATATCAACCCTCTTTGTCTCCAGTCCCCCGTTCTCTGTCTCCGACCTCCCCACCCTCCCAGGCGATGGCGAATTCGACAGCCGTTCCATCCGCTCTGTCAACTCCGCCGTGTTCGAGGCCCTCCAGCTCGGTCTCGAGACGCCTGTGGGGCCCACGCACGCCCTCTCTCCTTCGCCCGGCTCCTCGGACGCGCGTGGGCCCCGGTTTTCAAGCACGCCACGCAGCCTGACCGGGTCGACGAGCTCGTCTGGAAATACCCAGTTTCGTGCGCGTGCGTTGCCCAAGACCCACCTTTCCCCCGACATCACACCACGCCTCACCAAAGCTGCACTCCTCCGACAAGGTCTCGGTGCGGACGGCTCTCCGCGCGCCGAACCCAAAACGCGCATGTCGCTAGCGAGCACCGGGCGGATTCCCGCGGCGCGCAAGGACAAGGAGAACGAGGTGGCGGAGAAGGAACGGGACAAGGAACGAGCGAAGAAGACGTTTGCGGGCGTCCCTGGGCATAAGCGGGTCGAGACGATCAGCGTGGCGTCGACTGCGCCGCCGGCGATTACCCCTCGGTTGACCAAGGCGGCGGCGTTACGCCTTGGGCTTGAGCGGCCTGCTACGCCACCGGGGAAGAAGCGCATGTCTATTTCTGGACCGCCACCCAAGGGTGTTGGATACGTGAACGGGGGTAGTATGGCCACGTCTCGCAAGGGTTCGGAGACGAGTGCCAACGAAGCTGATGGGGAGGAGACGGAGACGGAGGTCGCTGCGAAAAAGGATATATTCGAAGGGGTACCGGGACATAAACGCCGCCAAAGTTTTTCAGTTGCAAGCACGAAACCGCCGACGATCGCGCCACGCATCAACAAGAGTGCCGCGTTGAGAAAAGAAGGCGCTCCTCCGCCGAGCAGTTTCATGTGTGAGCACGTTTTCTCTTGTAGTTTTTACTGAGAGTGCTCAAGGCGTTTGATAGTCCGCTCACCTGCAGAATCCAAGTTGCCTGGTTTGGGGACACATTCTCGTAGTTCGTCTGTCATGAGTGCGTATCGTGACAATGGCGATCCGTCGTGGGGGCGTCCTAGGTCTGCTATACCACCTCGCGCGGCATCCCGTACCTCCAACGTTGGCGCACCCATGATTCAAAAGACGAATAGCTATGCGTCATCCCAGACATCGAGCAGTGGCACGGGCACTGGCCCACTTAGTACGACCAGCACGACGTCCAACGACAGCGATGAGCGGCCAAACGGTGTCACGTCACCTACGCGAAAGACGCGTCGTCCCAGCAGTTTGGCGGCGCCCACGATCCTACCTCGGGCGAACAAGAGTGCGCTGTTGCGCGCGCAAAAGCAAGCCGAGGAAGCTGCGAAACCCAAGAGCCCCTGGGCGAACGCGTCCAAGCGTTGATGACCGACATCCACCATCATAACCTGCCCTTTTCACTTCTGCATTTTTATGTATGCTTTATCTACTGACCCCCTCGAAACGCGATTCCGATCGTTTACACATTGTTTTAGCTTTCTTGCGATTTCTGGGTGGAGGAAAGTACATATCTCTTTTTATTTCATGCGATTATATTCATGCATTTCTGTATCTTTTTTCTTTCTTTTTTTCATGCTTCCGTCGTGCGGGATTTATACCGTAGTGGAGGCTCAGGATCCCCGCTGGACATGGATCTCTGTCGTACCTAATGTTTAGAGTCCATACTTACCAAGTGTAACAATGTTATTTTTGATGTATTGCGTGGTTTCTGGAGTCGGCAACTATCCTGATGTGAACAACGTCCGTTTTCTGCCCCTCCTTGCCTTTTAAGTTCCCTTCCCCAGCGTACGCGATTCGATGCCACCTTCGCCACCGCTCCCGTTCGTCTTCCAGGCAGACATTGTAAGCCCAATCCGATCCCACAGTACATACCGCACATTGAGTGGACGCCAGAACGAGACCGGGACGTTGCTAGACGGGCGGTGGGCGTCTGTGCCTGACTAGCATCACTGCAAAAAGGGGGGACTGACCTCGATCTTGAATCCGTTCCAAGCAGCCAAACGGTCTAGTTTCTTTTCTTCTCTGGGAGATCAATGGCTTCGTTGGGGATGCTGGCTGTGGCCTTGGCTTGTGATCCAGACTGTCGGGATCGGATCGCGAGCGCTTGACTGGTTCATGCGGTACTTGCGCATCGTAGCCATGACGGACGCGATCGCATTCGTCGCGATTCATTGCATGATCTAAGTTGATGGCTCTCGATCTCGATCGTACCCCTCTCTCCGGCTGTTACCACCAACTTTGCCAAATCCAAAGTCGGCCAGAACCAGTCATGTATCTTCCCTGTCTTCGTAGCCTGTATACTTCTGCTTGTTGCGCCTGGGGACCGAGCCTCGACTTGAGTCACGATCGCTGCGCGTATATGCTCGTCCCACTACGACCCCGTTCCGGTTGAGTCACCGACCTGGATCATAAAGTTCTGGATGCACGAAAACGTGCGTGTTTGAACGTGTCAGAGCAACAGGGTCCCGACATCATGATGGACGTATGACGGTGGTGCGGTGGGAATATCACACCGTGGTAGTAATGAGTTCTTCCAAGGTTTTTTACAGGTCTAGGACGGAGATCAGAATCACGCGGTCAATTTTAGACCAGGGTTACCTGGAGCGCGCGAGTCCTGTAGAGCTTGAGCTGGATGTCGCCCGTGCTCTCGAGTACGACAGAGTGTATGTTGGTCGGCGTTAGCGAGCAAGACAAAGACAGTGAGTCGTCGAAGTGGGCGTCCAAATGTTCAAGCGCTCTTTGTTCGAGCGTGAGAGACAAAGTTCTTCTCAGCCAACTTGAACTTACCCATTTGCGCAAGAAAAATCCGATACCATTCCCTATCCCCGCTTACACCGCTCGCCGACGCCGGGTCTTGCATAAATCAACTTGTTGCGGTTGTGTTCACTAGTGGCCACACTGGCGCATCTTGACAGGGCAGGCAGACAACTTTCCTGGTGACAGTATCGCGACTTATGTAAGCCCATCCACTGCGACATATAAAGAGAGACGGCAGGATCGACGAAATGAACACCATTCTTTCCCGCTCCCATCACATCCATCGACGCTCGCCAGTCGTTCTCTCTCGCCATGGACTCTCCACTTATCCTCGTACTTTCTGAGCTCTGCTGCTTCGATGTGGATGTTGGGCTGTGTCCGAGACCCGCTGCTTGAACTCTTGGGTGGTCGGCGATCTTGTCGGTGGTATCACTCAACATGGTGGTTTTGATCACTATCTGTTCTCCAAAGGTCTCCCAGTCTCACTGCCACAACCGGGTGCTCGCGACCTTCCGACAGATACAGATTCCGATCGAAGGGACGGATTCACGACATCTCCATCCGAAGGGGTCAAGGGGGTCGGTGTGACACCAGGCACAAAGCTTTGAAGACCTGTGGGCTGCCGTGCAAACGGACAACTTGAGTCGTAGCCGTTTGCTCTGGACTCGGAAGACTTTCGTCATCCAGACATCGATGGTGTGTCTATTTCTTCACTAATCGTTCGGCGAGCGCTTGCTAACCATGGTCGTAGTTGAATACCTACACGTTGTCGACCCCAAACGATGACCGGCGGTGCCCAACGTCTGATGTGACACGGCATGATCCTTGCCAGTTTTCATGCACGAACAAGGTATCATTCTTTTGCATCCTGCTTTGTACGAGCTGTTGGTTGACCAGCTGAATAGGGCCTTGACTCCAAATCAATCATGCTAAGAGTGACGAGCGTCATACCCACCGTGTTCACTCATTGTTTGCGTGCGTGATTTTTATGCCAGTGTGACGACTATTGTATTGATGTGTATTGTTGACGTTGCGTTCACGACACTGTTCACGTTACAGAGGTAGAGCGCGGGGCTGAATGTACAAGGTGACCGCGGTCGACATGGCATGGCCCCTCGGGTGTCGAGTTTTGATTTGGTCATGAACCAGTTGGAGCGAGGCACGAGGGGACACGGAATGTGGACCATGGTCAGCTGGTGTTGCGCCACGCGGGTAGTTTGTATTCGCATCTGTCTGTGGTCGTTGATTATTGCAACTTAGATTGTTATAAAGACGACGTACGGACTGGTGATGTATTGGCTGCGATCAAATTGGTACGACGCGGGATTCTGATGCAAACAACAAGCTTGAAGAGCAATTCAGATGGCCATCCTGATAGCATCAAGTGTAGGTTGTCGTGTCTAGCCACTTGAGATTGCATCAACGTCCCGATCATGCCCTAGTCTATCCAAGCGCATCCTCATCCGCTAGCACGTCCATCACCCCGCTCACGTCGGAAGCAACCCCAATGTGAACAATGTTTGCTGTCCCCCCCGCCGAGGTTGTTATACCTGCATTGGGGAGGTCCGGGTCTGGGCCTCCGAGAAGTGCCAAGGGTCCTGGTGGAGTGGCTGGCGGCTCGTAGCTAGTCCTATCCTGTCGTAGTACCATCCATCCACCTAGCGAGGGGGTTCCCCGCCTCGGCCCCTCTCTCAACGGTGCTAGATCAACCCATCGTGGCTATGAGTCTTGATGACTCGGAATTAGGATTGGCGCAGGCTGCGCCAAAAATGTGACCCCTTATAGACCGACCATGCATCCCGCACTCAAGATAGACGAAGTCCTTGACAATATTTTTGGCCACTACTCTGGAAGTACATCGAATGCCAGTCTCGCAGCTCTGGCAAGAGCATGTCGCACCTTCAAAGACCCGGCGTTGAACCTTCTCTGGAGATACTTGGGAGACATCTCACCGCTTGCACGGTGTCTACCCGACGCGTCATATAGAATCGCTGACTCACTCGAGCGCCGCAGGGTAAGATGATATTGTCATAATTCGTTTTTCTGGTGGTGAAGATCTCACTCCAATTTTTTTAAATACAGTATTCATTTCACAGATCACTCACCCAGAATGAGTGGTACATCCTTCGGGGTTACACACGTCGCATTCGATCCATGTCTACCCGTGGACTCGACGAGAAATCCCTTGAATGCATCTGTGATCCTCCTTTCCCTGAACCACTGTTTCCGAACGTCTGCTATCTGGAGGTTGGATATCTGTGCAAAGTGGTCGGTATATTCAACGTACCCTTCCCATCTCTCACATCCCTTCATGTCGATCTGTACAATTTACCCTTATTCGAGGAGTCTCTCAAGTCCCTTGCGAAGGCCTCTTCCTCGAGTCTCCGCAGACTTGAAATGATCGACGTGCAGCACCATGACATTGACCCCAGTTTTCTCTGCCTGTGGCGAAACCTCCAGAGTGTTCGGTGTGTAGATCTTGCCCTAGATGCGAAAACGCTCGTGCATCTGTCTCGGATGCCTGCATTGACCGAACTCTACTTCGCACTGTCTGGTTCGTTGCCAGATCAGATTCCCGATGCTGATTCACCTCTTGTCTTTCCCACCTTGGCACAAATCGTTATAGAATCTGAGACCCTGGACCCGATTTCACGCCTACTCTCCCGGGCTCGGCTCCTTGCAGCCAAGGATATTTTTTATGCGCTCATCCAAGGCTGTCCTTCCAGACTAGAACTCACTTTTTTTTCTCGAAATGCTGATGTCTGCTCTCGGTCGTACTATCCAGGCACTCGTTTTACAACAACCTCCCAGTCCAGTTGGCCTTCGTCTCTCCGAGGACAGCCCCGTGCTTACCTTTAAACACCTGCAGCCATGGCGTGCGTTTGCCCATCTCCGCAAGGTAGACCTGGCGCTCACGTGGAGGGTGGACCTGACGGAGAACGCCCTCCTGACCTTGGCCTCGGCATGGCCGCACATGACGTTCCTGAGCATCCAGGGCGAGTGGGGTTGGAAAACCCCAAACGGCATCACGCCCCACGGGCTCGTACGGCTGTTGCAGACGCATCCCGGGTTGACCAGGCTCGCCCTCGCCATCGATAGTTCGTGCGGCGCTATCATCCCGTCGTCGCCGCAGGTGGTGCCCAACGCGGAACGGTTTTGGATGGACGTCGTCGATGCGTGCATCGAGGCGGACGCTGTGCCGGCCCTCGCTGAATTTTTCGCTGCGATCCTAGGGCGCGATGGTGTTTTGTGGTCTGTGTGGAATAATGGTACGTATGTATCTGGGTGGCATCGTTTGGAGGACGTGCATACCGCACGTTGGGACGAGGTACACCGGCGGATAAAGGAAATACGACGGGCGTTGGGTTATGTAGACAAAACAGCAGAAGATTATTCGTGTCCATGTTGTCAGTAGCTACGTGTAGCAAGATGATTCGCGTCGTTAGTCGTCTCAAGCGGCCTAGATCAAAGAAGATTGCAGTGAATTTCTTTCGCGTTGTTGGGTCACCTAACCCAAGCATTGACGACGCTTTTCAACATAGTTGAGAAATTGCAAGCCCGTGTGATCCTAATTCACTGAGGGCTAGTCCTCCTCCATCCCCACGTCCAAGTCCGCCACGCTCGCACCCTCCCCAGGTGGCACCCGCAACAACGCACTCCAGCGCGGATACACCCGCTTATACAACGCCATACACACCGTATCCATCTGCGTCACCGGCCCGTCGAAATACGCCTTGAAATACCCGTGCGTCCCAAGCGACTCCCGCACGTGCCCCACACGCCCATGCTTGGTGTGCAGCTGCACCGGCTTGAAATACGCCACGTCCGCCGGGTCGAAAAACATGTATCGCACCGTGGCCGTCTTGCGGTGCACTCGGAATGGGTGGCCCGAGAGCACGATGCGTTTCGCGACGATGCGCGTCGTGTCCGGGTTGAGAAAGGTGCCCGTGGCGACGAGATGGGGGGCTGCATGCGGAGGTGTCTTGGTCACCTGGCACGTGAGAATGGAGAACGTGCGATCACTTACTGTGCGGGTCGTCCGACTCGCGTAGGAGCGTGCAGGGTTGCTTGCCGAATGTCACTGGCGCATATATGCTCGCGACGACCGTCGTGCCGTGCCATAGGAAGCGTTCAAACTTGTGCACGTTGTTGGCACCTCGGCCACCTCCGCGAGTGTGTTGGCTGTAAATGGGATTCACGCGCAGACGACGAGGTCCGTAGCATAGGATCAAGGGGTCCTGAGTAGGTAGACGTCAGAGAGGTAATAAGCAGTATGATCGAATCGACACGCACCTTTGATTTCACGGATCCAGAGTACTCTGTGTTGCGTTGTATAGTAAAGTGTAACACGGTTTTCTTGTGTTCGTGTTTCAACAGACCGTAGAGGACGATTGGTCCGCCGTTCGAAGTAAAGGCCTCTCTCGGAACGCCCCCCAAATATACCGTGACTCTTGTTCCAGGCTATCACAAGTTACGTATTACGATGCGGAGAGAATGCAAGACATACCTCTACGCCTTCATTTTCTGCTGCCCGAGACACGTCCCGTTCTGTCCGCTTGAATTCTTCAAACTCGAATATTCTCGCGTACTCCTGGGGTAGATTCTCGTAGGGATCCCACGGACTTGTCCGAAGCGACCGTAGCCCGCGATAACGTGCAAACCGCGTGCGCGCAGGCACATCACGAGGAGTGTCGATTTCATCCGGGAATTCCTGTGCGTCACGCTCTTCTTGAGCGCGATTCCGCCAGTCCTGTAGTCTGAATGAACATGGGTGAATAGATGTCCACAGAGACATCAGGTAACTCACTGTTTCTCTTCTTCGTCCACATCGAGATCTTGGAATGCAACAACGCTCTTTTTCTCGGTTTCCGGATCCATCGCCTCGTCGATCGGTACGGTTTGTTCTAAATCTGCTTCTGCGACCGTATCGTCTTCTTCCCCATCAGCCTCCTCGTCATCTGATTCGTCGATGATCCAGGAAGCTTGGTATTCGCTCATCCCTTTCGGAATGCGCTTGATTCGTTTTGGGGTCGTCCCTTTTCTCGCGTCAGGTACCTCGACGTCCTCCATCCCTTCTTCTCGCGGGACTGCACCCGTCATTTCTTCTTCGGTCGGCCAGGTCTGTTCGTTCGCCATCTCATCGGGAACGTTCGTGGAGACGATGGAATCGGCTGTTGAAGGCATCCGTTCCGACAGAACCCGGGGCTCGATCTCCATCGCAGCGCCCTTGTAGTGCTTTGACCGCGCTACAGGGGCAGACACGATCTACCAAACGTGTAGCGTTCAGCCGATGCGCGGCGATCAAATAAAACGGACCTTGGACACTGGGTAATCGCCAACGTTGGGTATATGCACGAGTCTGTTGGCGCTGAGACGACTTCCTCGCACGATACCGGTCACCATCAACGAGCCGTCTTCCCACTGTGCGTGTTCACCTACGAGCCATGTTCGACCGGATCGCCATCGCACCTCACCGGGCCGTCCCTCTGAGAGAGCGCGCACCGCGGTCAACGCGTCGGACGGCGAGGAGAGATCGTATACGCGTTCCTGCGACGGATCGAAATATTGCATAAATGAGAGCAACGATTTCAGGACGGCCATGCGCGATTTCTGGTCGAGCGACGCCGTAGATGGGTCGGGTGGGATTGCAGACACGACGGTGGGGAGGCCTTGTGCTTGCAGCGTACGAAGCAACGTGTCGCCTGATTCGGGGACCTCTACTGTCGGACTGAGCAACACGAGAGAATAGTCGGCAGCCTTGGCGGCATCGAGGGCTTCCCAGAGTCGGCCATATTTGACGGGGAGGAATTGAAGAGAAGTCTTGAAGCGTTGGGCCCTATCAAAGATGGGGGTGAGTGGATGAACAAGGAGTAGATGTAGAGACGTACTTGATCGTCCACAACGCCGCATCTTCGTTGATCCCGTCCACGTCCTCTGTGAGAGAAGCTGCGATCGCACGCACGGCATCGATTGTACGGATGTCTTCGCAGAGGGGAATGACGGCGACGATGCGAGGCGCACCGTCGACGCCGTTGAATATGCGCGTCGACGCAACGAGTGAAGCGCGTTTTGCGGCCTGGGCTTGCTTTTGCGTGTTGCGCCTGTTGAGGCGAGCCTGTGCTACTGTACTCACGGCGGGTGATTTTGGGGACGGACGTGGAGTGCGTCCTGGCGAGCGATTGGTGAGGCGGCGGCGACACAGAACACGACGTACGCAGCGCACCTTTGGCTTGTTCTTTTATCGCTGATTTCGTCGCATGTTTCGATTTGAACGACTTGTTTTGCTGCACGACTTTGGATCAGCGAAATCGAGTGAGTTAGTGAGTTGTTGACTCTCAACTTGTTTGAGTCCCGTCGGACGATGTCGATGCATTGATAAAAAGTGTCGTGGGAAAATCGCTACCACGCTAGTTCTGGCCAACTCAATTTGCTTTTTTGAAAGATACAGAGATCTGGATGGACCTAGTCACGCTTCCCCGCACCGTAGAGGTTGAACAAAACGCTCCTCTTCTTCTCTCTTGCCCCGCTTTTTCACGTGGCCAACATTTCTGATATCCTCGCTCTCGCAGCACCATTGCCCGTCGTCGATCCAAAGGACTCAGAATGGATAGCATACGGCGTTGGGATGACGGTTCCTGACGACAAGGA